>BLKR01005131.1:0-88293 GCA_011170035.1 Teleogryllus occipitalis | reverse complement strand
GCGTCTGCTGGCGAAGCATTGGTTTCAATGGAGGTATTCACACGAGTAGCGTAACTTTAATCGATCGGTCATACACTTTAATTATTGAAGCTAGTTATTTATTTCTTAACACAATATATTCTTCGTCATTAGATCTTGTAAAATATGAACGGATTTTTCAAAATATTTGTAGCTTCTGTGTATTTTTAAGCTAAATCGTGAGATTTTGCTTTAAATAATGTTTACGAGATATCATAAATGTTCCTCACAGAATTCCTAATTAGCCTATTCGATTTCTTCGCACAAAAATTGTAATTTCAACCGTTGTGAGTATGTAAGGCCTGTGACGCCTAGCGCCATTACCAGTTCGGCCAATTTCAGGATAACTGAAGGCAGAATTTCTGGTAAAGAACAATCTAAACCAAAAGTTTGACAGGTGAGTTCATTTAAACGAATAAAAGAAACCTTATTACAACAGTAATGTATCCAACAGCTTGATTTGTTCATCTTAACTGTTTTTATCACGTTTTTACAGTTTTCTTTGGTTTTGAGAATTTTAAGAACATTTTAGAAGCAGTTTATTTATCATTTTGGCGATGTTTTAAATAATCAAAATCCGCCCCTGGTGATGAGAGATTCGTTATCAGTATCTTGCCTCCATTTTACTCATTTGAGTCGTACGAAGAGTTTATTTATTTTATTTAGTCAAAAACAGTAAAAAACTGTATGTGGCGTATGAGGGAGAAAATCATCTGCGCACGTTTCCTTGAGTTTCAGAATCCCTTCCCAACAATTTAACTATTAATAGTTAAAAGATGAAATAATATTAATAATAATAATAATAATAATAATAATAATAATAATAATAATAATAATAATAATAATAAATCAGAGGAGCATACCTCTATAAAAAACCTAGGCTCAGCTGGCTCCGGCTGTCAGTACCTAGCAAGGGCCCCTGCCTAGGGTACAGGTGAAGAGGACCAACGGCTTCGACGGCGGAAGAAGATCGAATCTCAACGGCGAAGAAGGCGTACGAGTTCTTCTTCATATTCAGAGGGTTGTCAGATCCCTCCAAAAAAATTGACCTGGTTAGCAGATCCTCTTCGTCAGTTATCCAGTACTGGGCCCCCCAGAGAAGAATTATGAGTAGTGCTTTAAGGAAAAGTCACGCTGGCGACCGGCACTCGCAAGGCCGCGCAGCTGTTTCTAGCACCGGGGCAGCTGTGAGAAATATGTTACCTGTGCTGGTGGAAAGCGGTGAACCTCCGCAACAACTAAGGAGGCGCGGCGCCGCCCCACCTAGGGCTACCGCAAATCTCGATATCGCGTCGCAAGATGCCGTACCTGGTAGAAGTTTGGGGAACCCAAGGGGATCCCCCACTGCTTCAGGGAATCCAAGCCAACGCATGCAATGGACAAGAGAATTAAACATGTCTGTCATGCGTGCATACTACAGAAGCACAAAAGGCGAGACGGAATGTGAGGGCTTCAGGAGAAGGCTCCTAACCGAATGGAGAAATATATATCCGGAAAGCGCTCTAAATGAGCAGCGTGTGTGTAGCCAACTGAACTCAATCAGGAGAAGAAAAGTTTTCTCAGATGCAGAATTAAATCTTCTCAAGACGGAAGTGAGACTAGAACTAACAAATGAGGTAGTCCTGGAGCAGCAAGTTAATGAAAATGAACAAACAGTACATGAGAACGAACAGCACGCTGTGGTTTTCATCGAATATGAAATGGTGGTCAAATCCCTTCAAGATATTTATGAGGCAACAAAGCTTCACTACCAAGGAATATCATTAGATCAAAGACCAAAATTACCAAAACTGAAATGCAGCGCTAATGTCTATGAAGTTGTTGGCAAAATGAACCAAATTATTGCCCCAAACATCTCAGAAGCTACTTCTCTTGAAAATGTAGCCGGGCTCGTTCACTGTGATGCAATTGCTACACCTAGGTTACAAAGTACGGGTGGGAAATGGCACTTCTCTTTCTAAGAAACCTTATGAAAGACAAAATCCACCGGCATGGTTAAAGAAAATTGAAAATCAAATTGCCCAAGCTAGACGAGATATCTCGCATATTGCTGAGTATTTCAGAGACAAAGGAGGAATTTCAAAGATGGTTCGCTCAACTATTCGCTCAATTCTCAGACGACTGGGGATAAAAAGAACACATAAAGAGCTGGAAAGTAAACTCAAAGTTGAAGATGAGAGATTAAGACAAAGAATAGCAGCTCTAGGGGCGAGAATAAGAAGGTATAATGAAGCAGCGCGACGCAAAAAAGAAAATTCTCTCTTCTCTAACAACCAAAAAGGCTTTTATAGATACCTAGTGTCGAGAGGTGCCAACGACAATGACATAAACCCCCCAAGTGCTTCTGCCATGACGGACTTCTGGTCTCAGATCTGGTCCACTCCAAAGCAACATTTTGATGAAGCATACTGGATACGACAGGAAGAAGAAGCGTGTCATAATATCCTAGAAATGAATGGAGTTGTGATTTCAACAGAGGATGTAAAAAGATCTATAAAGAGAACTCACAATTGGAAAGCTCCAGGAGTAGATGGAATCCATAATTTTTGGTGGAAATATCTGACGTGCACTCATGATATATTGGCGAGTCACTTTCAAAATATTTTGCAAGGAACATCTGTGCTGCCAGAATTTTGTACCATGGGTGTGACATTTATGTTACCGAAAGGAGGAAATGCGTCTTGCCCCGAGAATTATAGACCTATTACATGTCTACCCACAATTTATAAAGTTCTCACCTCCATTATTGCCACTAAACTCGACGAGCATCTGAAAGAAAACGAGCTGCTTTTGCCAGAACAGGTTGGTTGTAGGAAAGGATCTCGAGGATGCAAAGAATTATTAATAATAGATAATATTGTATCCAAGCATGTAAAAAAGAAAGCGCATAATTTGTCAGTGGGCTGGATTGATTTCCGAAAGGCATTCGATTCGATTCCGCATTCTTGGTTGCAGCGAACCCTTCAACTCTACAAAGTTCATCCCTCTATCATTACATTTCTTACAACGTGTATGAACAGCTGGCGAACAACACTGCTTGTAATGCGAGGGAAATTCAGTTACCAGACAGATACTTTAAAAATTTGTAGAGGCATTTTTCAGGGAGATAGCCTAAGTCCGCTCTGGTTTTGCCTAGCATTGAACCCTTTGAGTAGGATGTTGAATGCTTCCGGCTATGGGTATGCTTTGAAGAACCCGAAAAAGATCATTTCCCACCAACTATATATGGATGATCTCAAGCTCTATGCTAAAGGGTCAGAACAACTTCGCAGCATGCTGACACTTGTAGAAAGCTTCAGCAGCTCTGTTTGTATGGATCTTGGTTTGGAGAAGTGCGCAGTTGTTCACGTGAAGACCAGAATACAGAGAATGAACCTCATTTGATGGAAGATTTGAGAATTCAAGAACTCTTCGGTGGTGATGAATATAAATATCTGGGCCTCCAGCAGCTCCTAGGAACTGCAGATGAAAAAATAAGAAAACAAGTGGAAAGAAAGGTTCTCTCTCGTGTGACGAAAATCTGCAAGTCCTGTATTAATTCAAGAAACAAATTTACAAGAATTAACACCTGGGCTCTTTCAGCAGCATCAGATACATTTGGAGTTGTCAAGTGGTCTGAGACATCTTTGCAAGCTTTCGATAGAAAAGTCAGAACACTTCTATCAAAATATCGGATGCATCATCCTCGAAGTTCCACCGAAAGGCTGTATCTTTCAAGACATCATGGGGGCCGTGGACTGTTAAGTCTTGAAGTTATGCGCCGCCAGCAAGAAAAACAGCTCAGAAATTATTTCACCAACAACAAATCCATGACGGCCATTTGTGCACAAGATCACGGCTATACACCTCTTAAGCTGTTCCAGGAAGATCACAATCCAAGAGTTCCGAAACCTGTGGACCGAATTGAGCAGTGGAGATCAAAGGAACTCCATGGCAGGTTTGCTACTGCTCTTCAAAGTAACTCCATAGATGTGAAGAGATCAACTGAATGGCTGAGAACAGCTGGGCTTTTTGGCGAGACGGAAGGATTTGTACTGGCCATTCAAGATCAGGTAGTAGCCACTAATAACTACAGGCGATATATTATGAAAGAGAACATCAGTGACAAGTGTCGCCTGTGTAAGAAGGCCCCCGAATCTATCCAACATATCTGCAGTGGATGCTCTCAGTTGGCACAAACAGATTATTTACGTCATAATAATGTAGCCAAAATCATCCACCAACCTCTTGCTAAAAGATCGGACCTGATAAAGGAAAGTCTGCCATACTACAAATATCTACCTGAACAAGTTTTGTCAAATGAGAGAACAAAAATCTTGTGGGATACTCCCAATGTTACAGACAGAACAGTGCAAGCAAATAAGCCTGATATTGTCGTATTCGACAAAACTACTCGTAGGGCAATAATAATTGATATCGCAGTCCCACTGGAGCATAATCTGCTGGCAACTATTGCAGATAAGAGGAGAAAATATCAGCCACTCTCAGTTGAGCTGAAAAACTTGTACAAACTAATAGAGGTAGATATTGTACCCGTGGTTATTTCAACTAATGGGCTTGTGGCTGAAGATTGGAGGATTGTGAAAGAAAAACTCCATCTAAATGAGTGGCACCTCAGAACCATGCAGAAGGCCGTGTTGCTGGCAACCACCAACATTGTGCGCAAGGTTCTCTCCCTAAATCATTGAAGCGGAACCTGAGTGCACTGGAGCAAGAACTTCTCACCATCTGTCTCACCATATGTGTTGACGTTCTGTCCTTGAGTTATACTTGAAAACTCCGGAAGAGCGTGAAATTTTGAAATATGAAATAATAATAATAATAATAATAATAATAATAATAATAATAATAATAATAATAATAATTTAGTGAAATACGAGTAAATCAAATGTTGACTCCATAAAGGTCATTCAAGGGAAATACTACAGAAACAATTTGGTTCTTGAGGTCGCATATTGATTGTACTTTTCACTCCTAATCCACCCGATAAAATATAAATTTAACAAATATACTAAATAATGTATTAAATGAACAGATTTGTACTGAATGGAATTATAAATTTTGAACATTACATCCTCGTTTGAAAGACCATACATTTGTAAATTTGCGACATTGTGACGGAGCCAACTTTATTTTGTTGAGATTGGCAACGGTAACCAACGGCAGTGCTGAAGTACAATGTAGGTTATCACATGCTCTTACGGTCTATTATAATGAAAAACAAACATGAAACTGCTCCGCAACGGGCACCTGTAGACCAGCTGGAGAGGTGCGGCGCGGCGCGACACGCAGCAGCCCAGGCCCGAGGGGGGGGAGGTGGAAGGGGCAGGGCTGCGCGGGCGGGACGGAGCAAGGCTGACGACGTGTTTGCATACCTTGATCGTCGGGCAGCGGACTTGCACGAGGCCGCAGCGGCAAACAGCCGCCCCTGCAAACACCCTGCGTGAGTCCCCTTCGCCCACGTAGCCGTTCTCGCCCACCCTGCAGCCGCCCCCGCGCCAACGTACCATTGCGCCGCCCCCGCCACCCCCGCAGGTCCCGCCGTCCCCCCGCCGCCCCCGCCGCCCCCGCGCCCCCGCCGCCCCAGCCGCGAACTCATTTGTAGTTATTTTATGGCCCAAGACAATGTTAATATAAAAAATCATTACGATGAGAACTTCATTCAGGTCCAAAGGAAGGGATATTATACTAATTACCAAAACCTGTTCTAAAATGACCTGAAGGATATAAAAAAACATAAATAACTGGCAAAGACTTTACAATAGACGGAAATACAATCACAAAATATTACATTATATAATAATGTAATAGTTTGTTCATTCGTATTTTAAGATCGGTGTTAATTAATAACACTACAGGCTTTTGAAGGCTAAGCTACTTCGAGTAGTCAAAGAGTTGAAATACAAACGCTATATCGTACGTATAAATAACGTACTAACGTTCCTAACGAAATACGTACGTAACAACGTACCTAAGGAAAAAATACGTTTTCATTCGTCTTTCAGTTATCTTTATGGAATATACAAAAAAATTAAGATGGCAACGCGAGCAAAAGAAGGTTTTATAAATCGCTTTTGAAACGCGGTTAAATTTTTTTGCTGCGTGTCGAAAGTTTAAGTCAAATTAGACTTCTGAACAAAAAACGGCCATCACTTGTCCGCACGAACAATTTTGTCGGCATTAACGCAGCAAATATCAGTCGCTAGGCTTTGGTTTTACTTGCATTTTGCAGAAGCAGTGTTCATATATTTTGGACGATCGATTCAGACACTGGAGAGTTTTTCTTTCAAACCGTTATTTCGAATAAAAGGCTCGCCGGTGGTGAGTGTTCTCGACGAACAGTTCGAGATTAATGAGCGAGGGGACGAAAAGAAAGAGGAAATAAAAATCGTTCCCATTACCGCCTTTCTTCTGTGGCCGAACCAATACTCTGTTCCAAGTGAGAAAGAAGGCGAGAAAGAGAGTTACACGATGAGGAATTGATGAGGAGTCGACAGAACAGAAAGCTTGCAACTTTTTTTGCAAGGGTTCGCTGCATTGTCTTGTGTGTTCAGTTTTACTTTGTAATGAACAAGGACAGATGAAATTATCTTCCCTCTTCTTTCGTTATATTCTGATGTTATGAAAAAGGCATAACAAGAAAGAGGAGCTCTTAGTAGCACAACTTCATTATCAGACGCTATTGAAGACAAAATTTATTTAATTGTGGATATTCTGTAAATGTACATAAAGTGAGATAACAAAAGATTCTTTTATTATTAAATAAAAGCGTTCAAAAAGATACGTTTCCATTAAATGATTTGCTATATTTTATTATCAGGTAATGAGGCTATAAAGCCGGATTGCAAGATATAGCCGTAATTGCAACAGGCAAACTTAATGCTCAGAGAACATCATTTTTCAAGGATTATTATTTCTGTAAATTATTAGCATAGAACAGTGTTTCAAATTTTATGTAATTATTTTGCGACCTATTCTTAATAAAATAAGATTTTTGAGTTTCGACGTTCGTAGTTGCGATTTACTTGGGTTAGATAAGAGTAACTGCCCTACTGCCATACTAACAGCCCTCTTAGTAATTCGTAGGAAAGTAAAGAAAGATAATCTGGCATTAAATAGGAGTTAATGTAATTTAGGAAAAACAGTTCGTAAAACATTTCCGAAGTAATAAATCTAATGTTTAATACAAACTGAACGATTCGGAGTCCTCACTAGAGCGGTTTAAACAGAATGGCACGTCTTGAATTCTAAAAAGTACAGAATTAACAGTCGCAAGAAGGCAGCTTGCGAAACATTCACGGAACTAACTTTAATATTTAGATTGTTGCAAATTTACATATTTATTACATACATTTATTTGCTTGTTATTTTACTTGACAACCCGTAAAAAATGCAATTGACCTTTAATGCTTGAAAGGAATCTTTTCAAGAAACAATCTAGATTTTTTTATGTATTATTTAGAATGTTTTATACAAAAATACAGATAAATATCAATATTTAATTATAATTGTGATGATATACATAAGATTTGCATTGATGGTGCATCAATTCCTGTAAACGCCAGTAGGAAAAATATTTATTCACTGTTCAGGATATTGATTGCAATTTTTATAAGAAACATTCTAAATGTAATAACATAGTGTTGTGAGATAAAATACATTATTTTTACCTTTTTTGTTTACTTGTGTGATGTAGCAGCTGGGGCGGCCGGTAAGGCTTGAGCTTTCAAGGGGCCTTGCCCTCTCATTCTGCGAATATTCTAACTGCACCTGGGCATCCATGTTTACGAGTGCGACATGGCAGGGTAGAATGGCCCACTCTCAAGACGTCGCCTTCCAATCTCGATCCATATTGTGTGGCCTGCCTAGAAGCTTGAACTGTGGTGCTTAAACAAGTTACAACCAGGTATCTTCCAGCAGCGGATCACCACCCCAGCCGGGACGAGCGCTAAGCTCATCGGTCTCCCGGCATGTGTGGTAGTGTAGTGCATTTTCGTGTATGTGTGTAACGGGAGAAAGGATGACAAGGAAGAGGAAGGAAAGATCACGCTCGCTCCGTGATGCTCCGGCTTTCGCCAGGTGTTGATCGGAAAAACCATGGAAAACTACCGATCAGAGCAGCCGGCCACTAGAATTCTCCTCCAGAAAGCGACTGAATTCGACGTAGCAGACAAGCTAGTGTCGAAAACTCTGCCCCCGTGGACTTGATCCTCGGGCCTTCCGGTCTTCATTGGTGATTGCAAGACAGGGGAGATTCCAGCCCGCGACCCGACAGAGTAGCCCAAAGCCGCGCCGCGGGCGACGACGCGGGACGGTCGGGCTGCGGCCTGCCACTGCCGTTGGGCGCCATCTGGCGCAGACAAGCCGAGGCGCCAGCCAGCCACATGGCCTGGCGCGGGCGCGAGGTTCTGCTCCAACCCGCCCGAGGCGCCGACCCGAGTCGTCGCATGTATCGCCACATGGGCTGTCGTTGATCAGAATCAGTGGTACGCAAGACGCGTCGTACAACTTTGGGTTTTTATTTATTTATTTATTTATTTATTTATTTATTTATTTATTTATTTATTTATTTATTTATTTATTTATTTATTTATTTATTTATTTATTTATTTATTTATTTATTTATTTATTTATTTATTTATTTATTATTTATTTATTGTTTGTTTGTTTATTTGTGTGTTTTTATATTCTTGCATTTCTTCTTGTAGATTATATAACGGGATAATCTAAGAACGTATATTCCCAGGGAGTTCCGGTTGGGGAGATGAATGGGAAGAGAAAGCAAAGACCGCGCGGTTCGTGACCGTTATAAATAATGCTGCTGCGGCATCCGCCGGTAAGTGATCAGGGAAACCAAGTACCCAATGGGATTTCAGTTCTCATGTGACGCTAACTTTTCTGTGTTCAAAAAATAAAGCATTGACAGTAATACTCATAGGAACGTTTGTGTTCATTTCTCATTTTCTAAGAATTCGTTTTGAATATATCATATTTTTTTGTTTGTTGAATGATGTCGAAAAAGATCTAACCGTTAATGTGGTTTTCTTGTTTTGTTAATCAATCAGTCATGTGAGCCTCTTTGTATCCCCGTGAATTAGGTGATCCAATTTTGTGATGTCTTGGAGATTTTCCCATCTCTTGTTTGTTGCCTCCGTTATGCCATCAATCCTACTCGAATTCTCCTCCTCGTGTCGTCCATCATGCCGAGCATTCTTTCCCTCTTCAGCAAGTCGTGACTCATAACACTAAAGTACATTTTTATTGTCTGGCCATCTCAGATGTATGAAGAGTCCAATTTCTTTATAACTAACTGGTGCGATTTCATTGGCTCTGTATTTTTCATAATCGTATCCAGCATCACAATTCAATTGCCACTATTGTATGAGACGTCTTATTTATTCGCTCTCACAGGTATAAATCTTACATCAGAAATATCACTGGACTACTGGAAAGGATACCTAACTGTTTTTATGAATTAATCATAATTTGCCAAATCCCGTCGCCCAAAATCCAAACATTTCTTCATTGTATGCCTTCAGTCGCAACTGCATTTATCTCCCCCTCAAGAAAAATAATTCTGGCTCCTTCATGCAGCGAAGATAAGAAGTCAAACTTTGCCATGATTTTGACCACGTGATTTCATGTCTATAATCAATGTAGACACACACAACAATTATTGATACAATACCACATTAACTGATGGTTCTTTTCGATTTGGACAGCAAAAAATACTCTTAATTCATCCTACTATTGCAAACGAGAGAACCGCTGGAGATAGCGTTAGGTTATCCAACTGTCAATTAGGTTTAGCAACTGAGCAATTATAATATCAGCAAAAAATAATGAATCGAAATAATATATTACATTTGAACCATTTACATGTATAAATTCATTTTTGCACAATAAAACAATTTCATTACAAATAGATTGATCAATCAAATTAAAAACCCACCATAATGCAATTGGAATTGATTTCGAATTCCTGTCTATTAAATTCCAGATTGATTGCATCAGGTTCAGGATCATATGAATATGAACAAAACCGCATTTTATATCAAATCGCTTTTAATGCAGCGTCCCCCTACACCATGAATATTTATCTCTCACTTAGCTTACACAAAATATAATGCGTATGCATCACTGAATGTAGTGGTACTTGACGAAATGAACTTTGGAATTTTGCATCAATCGAATATTATTCCTCGTAAAAGATTGAACATTTATTACGTTTTATTCGTTCAACGAATTTAAGAGAATTATTTTCCCATCGTTTAATTACTATTCTTAATTCTTTATATCAAATATTGTCTCATTTAATATAGTTTAGAATTATTCCTAATCTTCCGTGGGCTTCATATAAGTTTATAAACTGAAAATTTTCAATGTTCGTATTCAGTCTAACTTTAAATAGCAATATTAAGTACCCAAAAAATAAAATATTTAAATTTATATAAACTGCGTATTGTTTAATAAAAATATATTTTACATATCAGAGTTACCAGACGAGCAAAATCATAAGGAATAGATGATTTGAAATTAAAATATAAATAAGGAATATGATGATTTGAAAGGAAATATAAATAGTAGATTTGTACTAAATGCTTTCTCGAAATTCCCTTTAGACAATAGAGATGACAGCAAATTGTGTTGTCCAGACTCACGTATTATTTTTATGTCCTTTATTATATTATCTTTATTATTTTATATTATTGCATCATCTTTTAATATCTGTATTAACAAGCTGATCTGTAGCACCGAGTACGTGAAAGGGCTTCACGCCAGTCCTTATGGTACTCTACTGAGCGGACTCTGCAAAGGAATGTATTCATTCATTCTGTATGAATGAATTTGAAAGAAAAAACTGTAAACCCGTGCGAATATTTCGCACTTTCTTGAGCTCTGACAATGACATTACATTATGTAGGTCATTTTGAACAAATATTCTAATACTATTTGAAATTTGAAAGTGCTCATTAATAAAGAGAGATTGATCCAATGAATTAAATCGCACAGATTTACAGGTAGTGAATTGAATTTTAAAAAGAACTCGAATTCTTTTCTGATCCTTTCATTCTAAACAATTCAAATATTTAATGACTTTCTTCCACTATCTCAGTTTAAACAAACCTAAGATTACATATTAATTTCTCTTTTTAATTGTATCATCAAATTAATTGTAAAAACGTTATATATTAATGTAATCATGCAAATGCTCGAAGTCCTGAAAGGCCTCTATGGCCAAACAAGGATTAAATATACATTTTTAAACAAGTTTTTTACAAACGTTTTAAAAAATCATCAATAATTTCAGAGTTCAAAGCCCAATGATTTTTTATGGCGCATCCTTTGTAAAGGTTATAAACAAGAGATAAAATATAGAGAAATGCACGCAGGAAACCTAAGTAATTGTAATGCCGCAGATGTGTCATATATTTTATTCAGTTTGCAAGTAAAAAAAGGGATAATATTGATTGTTCTAACAAAATGTGTTCTCAAAAGCAACACAGCATTTCACATTTGAAAACTAGCTATTCCTTACTTCCTTCCCTTCTCCCCTCCGGCTTTTCGCATTGTCTCCCTTACTCTCTTATTCCACACGATGTCGCGCCCTTCACTTTTTACTTTGCATAACTCCACCAGTCACAGCACTCCGTCCCCATCTTCCACTCTTCCCCCTCTAACCATCCGCTCTTCACTTTTCGCCGTCCAGTCTTTTCCCGCTCGTTCCGACTACACACTTCGCTTCTTTGTTCACTCTCTGCCCTTTGCTTACCATCCTCCGCCCTTCTCCCTTCGAGGTCAGCAGTCTCAGCGGCCATATTTCTCGGCGTGTAATAGAATGGCCTGCAGCTCATTTAATCTTTCTTTTAATTACATGTACTCGTCGCGTTCTTCCAGGGAGCCACTCCCAGGAGGGCCCTTTCTGCCGAGGGCGGAGGCGGTGGATGATTTCTTAGCTCCTTTGAGAGGCACGGGGGGAGGGCGACCTCCCGAGGTCCCCGTTCGAGCTCAAGAGGCGGCGAAAGGAAATGAATGCTATATCCGCCGCGCCCCCGTCCCGACCCGCCCCGCTCCTCCCCGCCCAGTCCCATCCTGCCCCGTCCCACCCACCCGCGCACCTCATGCCCGTCCTGCGGCCCCTCCTCGCCCTTGCTCTGAGGGCGATAGATCCCGACCTGCGTTTATGCCGCACTCGCCAGTCATTTGCTCTTGCCCTGATCTACACTCAGGCGTACTAAATCGCCATCGCTTTTGCCCTGCTCTCGTGTTAGTATTGGTCTTGTTGTTGGTCTTTGTGTTGGTCTTTGTGTTGGTCTTTGTGTTGGTCTTTGTGTTGGTCTTGGTGTTGGTCTTAGTGTTGGTCTTGTTGTTGGTCTTTGTGTTGGTCTTGTTGTTGGTCTTTGTGTTGGTCTTGTTGTTGGTCTTGTTGGTGGTCTTGTTGTTGGTCTTGGTCTTGTTGTTGGTCTCGGTCTCGGTCTCGGTCACGGTCGTCTTCATCGTCTTATTCTTCACCCTCGTCCAAGCCCTTGCATCTCCTTCCCCTCATTTCCGCACATACCTCTCTCCCCTCTCCTTAACCGTCCTCGCCCTTGCCGTTGCTCTCGTCCTCCCCTACGCCCCGCCCATGTTCACATCATTATCTTCTTCCGACACATCACATTGAATGCAGACTCTCCTCTCCTCCTCTCTCCTTTTGCGCTCTCATTCATTTCCTCCCGTCCTCTCTCTCTCCCTCTTTCCCCCCCCCCCTCTCTCTCTCTCTCCCTCTCTCTGGTAACTACACGACTATAAAAATACTATATGAAAATGTTAAGGGTTAAAATGTTATGTTACAATGTAAAAAATAGAGCCTTGAACACTTATCATGATGCAAGTGGTAGCGGAAGACTTCTTTAGGATCTCCTTTTGGGGGACAAGCCACGCAAAAAAGGTCTCAAACTCATTGTAATACCCCCGCTATGTGTATAACAAGAGAGAAACGTTTGACAACAAGTATAGGATCCTGCAAGCAAGAGATGTCCAGCGGCGACAGAGAATGTGTGTAGTGGCAGGGAGGATCGAGAATCAAGAACTCTCTCTTCCTCTTCCCTCTTCATTGTGCCGTCCTTTCTTCTCTCCCCTCCCCTCCCCCTCTTTATCCAACCGGAAGGAATTCAATTAATTGCAGCCAGGGACCGTTGTCTGGTGACAATTCCCTTGGGCGCTATCCTCGCCTCAACTCCTGCACCGGCCTTCTCGCTCTGCATCCCCCATCCCCCAACTCCCGTAATTCTATTTATGAGAATATGTGCTTTAAAGAATGTAAAATAAAGTTTTTCGAAAACTCAACAGTTTCTGTTAAAATGTGCTCAAAATTCCGTATTTTCAGAAATGCTCATACGCCATTTTTGAGAAAATGGGGCGAAATATTTTCTTCAAATTTTTCAAATGCATATAACTAATTGATCTGTTTAATATAACGTAAAGTTTATTGTCCTGTATTCTTTTGTTTTTTCTAAAATTATACAAACGTAATCTCTTATAAATATCTCTCACACCGTTAATAATCACAAATTGTCCAATTTGTATACATTATTGTATTTATACGTGTAAGTTCTTCAAATTACTTCAAATGAAGTTTTCAGAAAACTCAATAGATTCCTGTGAAAAAGAGCTTCAAATTTTGCATTTCCAGTAAGACGTAACGCCATTTTCTTAAAAATGACAAATTTTTCAATGAAAAATGCTATTTAGGACGAGGGTTTAGCCTTTAATATTCATAAAATAATATTTCGGTTCTACTATTAGGAAATGTGAAAGTTGAGAAAATTTCAAAAAATGTACTTTGGGCAGCGATAGATTAGCAGGAAGAAAAAGGGACAAGACTGTACAGTACCAGTTCACACCAAGGAAATTAAAAAACTTTACTACGAGAAAGTCTGTGCCATTCTTTATCACTTCTAGTTTAATGTTGTAATACTACTTGAACATAAAAATAATCTTTAAAAGTATAGATCAAAACAAAGTTTGTGTCATGTCATTGTGTCATGTCATGACGCTGTATCCTATCAAAAATCTTAAAGAAACCAATCTGATATATTTTTGAAAAATGTTTATACAATTGTCAATATTTCACGCAAAATTAAGGGAAGTTACTCAGTTTTTATAAAGTTGTACAAGATTTCATTTAAGGATCTAATTTTAAACACTTCATATCATGAAGAAACCAGCGTACCTATGTAATAGAACAGAAATTCCCTCACTTGTCTCATTTTTCTAATCTCTTTAGACTAGGCTAGCTTTTCGATACTGCCACACACTTTCCAGCAGCTACCAATCGACGCCCAAAAAAAATTGTTTCACAATTTTTCAATTATTTTCTCCCTAATAGTAGAACTGATATACTCGTATGACGTTAAAATATAAGAGTAATTTTACATTAACATACAGGTAGTTAATTAACATACAATAGTTAATTATTAACAATATACAAATAGTCAATACAAATTAATACACAATAACAATATACAATACAACAAATACGATAGTTAATTATTAACATACAATAGTATATTTACCTTAAAATACAAGAGAACCTTACAATAAAAAAGGAACACATGAATGTAATGAATGTGAATGCTGATTAAAATATTTAGAGCGGTTTTTGAAAAAAAGTCTTTTGTACATTTATGAAAGGGCACAACTTTCAGATCATTTTCGCTAAAGAATTTTCAGTTTTTGAGAATCTTCATAGACAATCTTCATAAAAAATGAATAGCTTATGCTAAAAAATACAATATTGTATAAAAACACCCACAGAGTAAATATTAACGAGGAGTATATTAAAACAACACAGAGCTTTAAGTGGAGCTATAGTGGAGTAGATTTTATTATAACAAAAAGACCATTCAGCAGCAGGAACAATTTTGTTTAAAAAATTGCCCTTATTTCACTCAAAAATACACATAAATATTTTTTAAAAGTGTAAATTAACGCATTTAAAGACATTGTTTTGAAGAACATGTCTTGTACTAAAAAATTCCATCTTTTATTGCGTACCTATCGAGTTGGGTCGATCTACCACCTGACGCGGTGATACGAAAACTCTCATAAAATTCCTTTCTCCTTCATTTCTCTTGCTTTCCATTTATCAGTGCACGAGCAGAAGCTGTAAGTGCCCATGTTACACGGGCTCTTTCTACATTGGCACGTGCTGCACTGTTACTGGCACATACTGCACTGGCCCTTGTTCCAAGGGCACTTGCTGAACGGACACTCGCTATATATAGTTTTGCTTATAACTTTATATCTAATGCTATATAAATTTTACTCAAAGAATGGACATCTAACAGATGACAATATCGTATTATTGGATTTGTCATGATAGACTGAAAAATATGTAGAGTTCCATTGGAAAAATATTGTTATTTTGACTTTTATAAAATAATATTGCTGCTGAATAGAATTGGTATTACTTAGTAAATAAATAAAATTTTCTTTCGGTTATATTGCAATTTATTGTGGGTGACCACACCTCCCATTTGTGTTCTCCAGTTACGAAATGTCATTGGAATATGACTGTTAAGAGAATGGAAATTAAAGAAAGCGTTTCTTCTTTAAAGGATAACCGTGAAATGCACAAAACCCAATTCGTGTTATGCAACACAAAAGTGTCACACATTTCATAATAAAAAAACATTTCGCTTGACATTATTTATCAACACCCTTTTTCTCTCCATCTTTCTCCATTCTGGCATTCGTCTCATCCCTTCCACACCGACGCCTGCAGGGGCATTTGTGACGTTCCGGAGTCCTGCCCAAGGGCTACCTCTGCCTTGCACGCTGTCTGCTCTCGTTTGGGCAGCGAGGACAGCGCGTAAGCCGCAGGAGACAGCGCAGATGGCTGCAGCAACCAAGACACCGATGCTGGCGCGACACTTCGCAAAATGGTCCAGGCAAGTGCTACGGCTGCCCGGAAGTGGGAGAGCAAGCAAGCATCGGCCGAACGCAGTGGCGAATAAGCTCAACAGCCACTGAACAACCTGGTGAGACGGAAATAAATGTAAGATTAAAAAATTTAAATGCAAAAATGATGTACACCTACGGATGTTTGTCCATTGCCTCAACACCACCACCACCACCACCACCACCACCACCACCACCACCACCACCACCACCACCACCACTACCACCACCACTACCACCACCACTACCACCACCACCACCACCACCACCGCTACCATCACTATCATTACCACTACCACCACCACCACTACATCATCACCACCTCCACCTCCTCCACCACCACATTATCGTTATCACTGCCACCACCACCACTACATCATCTCCTCCTCCACCACCACAGTATCATCACCACCGCCACCACCACTACATTGACTCTATTGATGGGTTTTTGCAAATTTGACGCTACATGGTAGCGCAGAGTTACAAAATAATTTATGATTCTCACGTTGGCAGCCAGGAACCGACACTAATGGTCTCTTCCTTCTATCCATTACTAATTCCCAGCCAAATCCCACTTTCTCGTCCGAGTATGAAACCGCGAAAACGAAAACGGATTTTTGAAGTATGTGTGCTTCCTCCGTAACCTTTATAACCGCAGAAATAAAAAGAATTAAGAAACGTTTCGACACTAGCTTTATGGTTGTATCCAATGACTAACGAATAAAATACGAAGAAGAAATACAAGAGAGTCAAATACAAATTGAAAGTATTTTTGTTATATAGTTTTACCTAATTAACGGCCTATATACAAGCGGCACTTGCACGAAATACAATTTGTGTCTGCACTTCTCTTGCTCGACGGGTAGGTACTTTTACGAACGTATCTATTCCACTCAGGCAGCGCAGCGAAGGCGACAAAGATGTCCAGATGCGGCGACGGCGATGGTGCAACGGTTAGCGTATCGGACTGTTATACCCAAGTTCGCGGGTTCATGTGGAAACCTGATTGAAGCCGTGGATTTTTAAAGGCGAAGAAATCCTTCGGAGGGGAAGTAAAGCCAGCTGTCCCATGTTAATATATTTACTGCATGTAAAAGATCCTCAAACCTAAATGAAGCCTCTGAGCTAAATTCAAATTGCCTGTTTCGTCGCCCAAGTAATACCTTCTTTCTCCCCTAGTAGGAGAAAGGAGCGTAAGAAAATGTGCATGGCCAGACGGAAGAGCAGGCCTCATGACCTGAGTCTCGCCAAGTAAATACGGCATTCAGTAGGTGAAAGGAGCGTAAGGAAATTTGCGTGGTCAGGCGGAAGAGCAGACCTCATGGCCTGAGTCTCACCACGTAAAATAAGGCATTCATTCATTCATTCAGATGAAGACTGCGCGATGAAACATCTCACGGGCAGCACCTCATGTGAGAAATGGCAATGTCGTCAGGAGAGAGAGCAGAGATGACTTCGCCGGATAGCCTGAAAATGGGAGAGGAGAATTAATGTGAAGATCACCGCAAAATCAAACCTACTATTTTGACGTGAAAACGTCTTTCAAAGACTGTCATGCCCGGACTCGGGTGAGTTTTATGTCAGCAAATCTTCATGTGAGGCGGAAAACTAAAAGGGACCATATGTCGTATACTTCAAACGTGAGTTATTTATGCAAATTTTAAACAATTAAATTTCTAAGAATTTGGTGTAAATTATTCAAAATATATGACAATTTGGCGAAGTTTGTAATTTATTTCTCCACAAATTACACAGATAAAGAGAACTGACTCGGGGAGCGCTCATATCGTGAAAAATATAAAGTTTCTTTTGCAGATAGAGTATCTTACACTTACGGGACAACTGATCATACCAGTTGACATGCCTGGAAATATGAAATAATCTCCTACCGGGAGGTCCTAGGTTCGAGTTCTGACGGCGGCAGGATTTTCGACACTAGCTTTTCAGCTAGGTCGAATTCAGTCGCTGTCTGGAGGAGAATTCTAGCGGCCGGTTGCTCTGATCGGTAGTTTTCCGTGGTTTCTCCGATCAACACCAGGCGAATGCTGGAGCAGTACCCTACCAAACGGGCCACGGGCCGCACGCGATCAGTCCTTCCTCTTCCTTGTCCTATCCTCTCCCCTTACACACACACACACACTTACATTAACATGCACTACACTACCACAGATTCCGGGAGACCGGTCGGGAGCTTAGAGCTTGTCCCGACTGGGGCGGTGCCCCGCTGGTGGGAGAGTCCTGGTTAAGGGGAAACCCCACTAGTCGACGGTAGGTCGGTGCCGGATCTCGCCATCCAGCGAGGAGAGATCACCGCCATCTCCCGAGCAAAAAAACATGCACTACACTCACGGGAATAATGACCAGTGCAGTTGACGCGCGTCGTGGCACTGAAACACGAAAAAAATCAATCACGAAATAATTGAACAAGCAATATAATGGTGTTGTACTTGAAAGATATGTTGTGTGTGGCTTAACATGCAATCGTGCACTTCTCACATCTGTGTTATCAAATCTCAAAAATATCATTTTGAATATAATCCTTGAATTACTATTACAATTTCTCTGGATTGTTTGCATACCGTTTCTTCCTCACACTGACTCTCGGATAAAACTCCCTAGGAGGTAGGTACCGCCATCGCTTTGACCACAATAGTTTGCAGAGAATACTTTATTCCGTGAATCTATCACAAATTCATGAGATTGACGTGCGTGAAATGCGACATGTTGTCCTATCTTGTTGAAAAACAGCATATGAGTGTTCATGTTGAGAAAAAATCCTTAAATGTTCTCTTATTCAAATCTGAGTTTACTGTTGCTTAAAACAATATGGAATTCTCAATACGATTTACAGGCACAGTACACCACACTCTGGTTCTTTTAAGAGTGGAGAGGTTTCTCATGAATCATAATATGGGAATGTGAGATTGGATTTTATTTTTCTTCCTCCTACAGCGTGAATTTGGAGGGTAACATTTTTGGTTGAACTGTTCATTAAAACGTTTCGAAGTCTGTGATATTTTATCTTTGTCTCGGGATTTTAAGCACATTGTTTGTGAAAGAAACCGTGAACATCAAATTCACACCTACTTCATTACCGTAATAAGCAGTTCATGAAAGCACCTTGCACCCAGGTCAATTCAGTAGGAATCCTGTAACTTGTAAATTGCGATGCGAACTATGTAGTGCACCAGTGGGTTCAGGCAGCGAGAAAATTTGCCAGCCGTAGAGAGCGTACCGTCAATGGCAGAGGTGGACGCGCTCATCGCTATTCATTTATTCCTCAGAGGGTTCGCCTCCCGCGGCCAAGCAAAACAGCCACCTCTGCAATCGCCACCCTGGCCACCGCTGCAGCCATCATCCCCGCCACTGCCAACAACACCGCCATCTTCTCCGCCATATTCACAGCCATCTTCACCGCCACCACAATCTTCTCTGCCACCTTCACTGCCTCCTTCACCTCCACCGCCATATTGACCGCTACCGCCATCTTCATTGCTACCACAATTTTCACAGCCAATGCCACCACCATCTTCACCTCCACCGCCATCTTTACCGCCCTCGCCATCTTCACCGCCATTACCATTTTTCCGCCACCGCAACCGCCACTGCCATTTTCATCGTTATCACCATTTTCACCACCACCACCACAATTTTCATCGTAACCTCCACCGCCATATTGACCATCACCGCCATCTTCATTGCCACCACAATTTTCACAGCCAATGCCACGGCCATCTTCACCTCCACCGCCATCTTCACCGCCCCCGCCATCTTCACCGCCCCCGCCATCTTCACCGCCATTACCATTTTCTCCGACACCGCAACCGCCACTGCCATTTTCATCGTCTTCACCATTTTCACCACCACCACAATTTTCACCGTAAACGCCATCTTCTCTCCAGCGCCACTGAAACCGCCACCGCCCACCAACACCGTCTCCACTTCCGCCATAGGTACAGGAACAGGCCGACGCCACCACCACTGTTGCTGCCACGACCGCGGCCAAGCAAACCATTGGAAGAAATACCAATACCATACTCCGTGAGCAACGTACAGGTCTTCTGTGTCCAATTCTTTCCTCGGCAGTGTTGCATTGAACAGTATGGATGTAAGGATTACCATAGTAGATGAATGATGTTAGATGATCAACCACATCCGAGATTTATAACCAAATCTGTTATTTGTGATATTGGCCGTGTGTCTTTCGATATATTTCGTAATAGTACCTTCTTAAATCAACATAGAAATAAGAAATGGCTATCTTTTTTCTTTCTCACCCCACCTCTTCACGCCATTTGCACTCGCTCTCTTCTCCAATTTCCTCCATACATCCTTTCTTCTTCCTCCTCACAAATATCAAAACCTCCCACTCACCTCCTACTGGCGTTTGTCTTTCGATCTCCTTCATATCTCAATCACCTGAATGTCTTATAGATTCCTTCAGCTTAGTTAGCTCAGCTGATGTTATTGCAGTGCCCCTGATCGTGAGGTCCTAGATTTGAGTCCCGACAGTTGTATTTTGTTTCAATTAGATCGAAATCCGCTCCGGTTGAAATCAGCAGACATAAGCCGGGAAGCCAGTCGAGAGCTTATAGCTTGTTTCGAGTGAGTCGGAGACCCGTTGCTGGGGAGAAAATTTGTGGGTGAAATCCCCCGCATGCCGCCAACTAAAATATGGTCGCCACCGGATCTCACCTTCCAACGGAAGAACGTAATATTTCGTAATATATTTCGTAATACAACGCATATTGTTTACGTTTACACGGAAATAAGACATTTATTTGCAGTAATGCAGAATCTTAGTCGATTGGCTCGCACAGAACATTGGCTCCACTTTTGATGCGTCGACAGTAATCTCAAATATATGAAAATTTATACGTGTATATTTGCTCCCAATTTTTTACGATTTTAATAACGCTCTGCATGTCGAAAAATTAGCAACAACGAAGGTACATTAACTGTAGTCTCTTACTTTGGAATAAAAGTCAAGTTATATATAGGAACGTCTCTACAAAACAGCAATGACCCATAAAATCCCTAATTGCCACGCAAGTTCTAACGCTCAATTTGACCGGTAATTGTCATTTTAGGCAAAACTGTTCATAACTCGTCTTTAAAAGGAGTCCGTCGGACTAAAATTCTGCGCTGTTGCGGCCCCGCAGAGGCGCTTTGCAGCTCGTTCGCCGCGCAAATGGGATGTGGGCGAAGGGGAGGGGGGGAGTGGCCGCGGCGCCCGGAAAATGTCTGCGGAAATTAATCGCCCAGAAAGCGTGCAGCTGGGCGCCCGCCCACTCCCCGCTCAGCGTCCCTGCCACTAGCCGCCCGCCACTGCCACACCGCCACAGCATCCCCACCGCTGCCTCTACCCACGGCCTCCCCTCTCCCCTTCAGACGTCCGCCTCCACAACCTCCTCTTCACAACCTATTCTCCAAGGCCTCCCCTCTCCCCTTCACACATCCGCCACCACAACTGCCTCTTCACAACCTATTCTCCACAGCCTCCCCTCTCCCCTTCACACGTCCGCCTCCACAACCTCATCTTCACAACCTATTCCCCAAGGCCTCTCCTCTCCCCTTCACACATCCGCCACCGCAACTTTCTCTTCACAACCTATTCTCCACAGCCTCCCCTCTCCCCTTCACACACTCGCCTCCACAACCTCTTCACAACCTATTCTCCACGGTTTCCCCTCTCCCCTTTACACATACGCCTTAACAACCACTCCTCCACAACCTAACCTTCACAACCTATTTTCTACCCTGACCTCTACACATACCCGCCTTCACATTTCTGACTTCAGATTCGTATTAAGCGCATTGAAATATACGTACAAAGAGAAACGTGTCAAATCTTTGGGTCTGACAATTTTGTTTTGTTGCCTGTGTTATTGAATATAACATTTTTTAATTATGTTCTATTTCGTCATCTGCAAACATGTCCAAATAGTATGTCAGTAGCGCGTGTAATTTGCCTTAATTGCCTGCAACACATATGAATTTTTTTAAACCTATGAAAACACGGGGATCATTGAGCTTTTCACACGACAAAGTCCTTGGGAAGTCAAAAATACTGTCGCCACTATTCTTTGTTTATATGCAATAATTTATGTGAAAAAATAACATATTTTATCGTTTCTTTAACAGAAAAAATGTGAAAAAACTGTGATTGTTACTTTAATAATGACGTGGTTCTAATTTTTTTAATGAATAAAATTCATTACTTTGAAAAAACAGAAATATCCACTTATTTCTTTTAGGGCTGATGATTCTAACGGAATACTTGACCGTTGACTTGAATAAAGGTAACTTACCTAACGGAATACTTGACCGTTGACTTGAATAAAGGTAACTTACCGTTTGATTAATTTAAACATAAATTCAAATCAGAGCAAAACATTTATTTACAATATTAAACAATAATAAAAATGAAAAAGTGAAGAAAGAAACTTTACACAATTAATAAATAGAAAAAATTCAAACCTAATCATAACAGTTCTCTGAATATAATTACAGTTCGTTCACGTCTCGGAACATACAACCTCCTGCTCACATCTAGAAATCATCGAATCTTCAGATTTCTCCAGACCATTTATCCACTGTTGATAACACTGTTCCTCTCTGTATTTGATTATATACCACGCCTTACACGGTACAATGTTCTTTCAGTCTATCAGACCTCGAATCATTGTCCATTCAGTCAGGCATCTACTTTCCATCTGGTTGTTGATTTTCTTTCTCGGCGTATCTTGTGTCAGTATGGTGTCCGGCCTTGCCAACCTGTATTTTCAGTCCAAGCAGGCCGTGCACACGAACGTCTTCTTGATGTTCAAAGTCTCTGACATCTCAACTTGTTACAATAATAATTAAACCCAAGTATCTTTTTGGTTTTTAAGAATCAGTGAAAATGTTTTTCTTCAAGTTTTTTACTATCCAGCTCGACGTTTCACTTCTTCAGGGATAAAGTTAATTATTCAAAATACGACCATTCCATTTTGGATAATGAAATTAGAACATTTTCAAGAACAATCTTCGAAACAATACGTACAAAAACACAAGACCATTAAGACCGCATTAGAATCAAATCTTATCACAAATATTAATGATAATGTTCTTTATAAAATAAAATTCCCATAAAAAATTATATTTTGTGATCTGTTCCGTTTGCCGTGATAAATTTATTTATGTTCTAATGTTTAGATCCTTCTCCCTCCGATTATTCTTTTTACTTGCTTTGTTTTTGTTTATTGAAAATAATAAAGATTTATTTTTTCGTTTATTTACTCGCTCTCTGCCAAAACTTGCCTCTCTCTCATTACAGTGAGGATGTGAATTCTTACTGTAGAAGTTTTTATTTTTTCTGTGATTGGAGTTATTCTTTTTAATATTTTTTTTATGAATTTCAATAATAAAAATCTTAGCTTAAATTATTGTGGTTTGGTATGTTCCATTCCATCTATTTTATAATTTGAACTTACTACTTATATATTGTTTTCACTTATGCTGAATGTTCTATTGAATTTCATATCTGATTCCTATGTAACTTATTTTATTTTATTCAATATCTTAAAAAATTGTTTGCAATTTTCTATTTTCAGATTGATCATGTAAATTACGTACTTATGTTTACACTTGAAGATGCGTGTAAGTAACACGCGAATTGTTGTGTTTGACAATAAATACTTTTTTGTAAGAAAAACATTTTCATCGATTCTTAAAATACTAAAAGATACTTGATTTTAACTATTATTAAGTGACAAACATAATTTTCGCACATTTTTGTGTTTAAAAAACGATAAAATATTATTAAAATCTATCTATTTTTATTTTCCTATTATTAAATTATGTTATAAATACATACATAACTACTTCTATGCAATTAATAACTAATTTGGCGCGATACGGCATTTTATAAATTTTATAAAATTATTATAATTTACATTTTATAAATCAAGCACTATTTATTACACATACAGCTTTAACACATTAAAGTTTAGCTTTCTGCACTCCTTCGCGATATAAACTTTAACTATGCCAAATATCACACCCTTTCTTTCGCGCAATATATTTAAAAACGGGTACAATGTTTTCCCTTCACGTGTCAATATCGACACAAGACGATAATACTTTCTGACAATTTTGTGGTTACGAGTCCTCCCAGTATAAGACGTGACACAGAGATTGGAAATTAAAGTTGAATCAGGATAATTACGAAATGAGAAAACTTCAGAACATTCATGAAAATCATTTATAATTATTTGAAACGTACATCAACATACCCCCAAGGAAAATTACTCTTATTTATTTAAGTAATCTGACAGAGCATTCTAATGTAGGAAGATCTGGATTCCACATTAATTTTCAACCGCTGAGTCACGTCTTATTATCACATATTACAGTCGCTGCTAAACGCGTATTTTAAATACTGGTTCGTCGTCGAGTGGTTTTACGTATTATTCAATTTTTTCTTGCTATGCCACACAAAATGTTGCTGGTTAAACAAAACAACGCCTCGGCAATTTTCTCACACATATACACAACGCAGAGCCATATTGTAGTACATTGGCACTCTGATTCTCCTTAAAATTACAACTACGCGTGTTGTCAGCTCTTGTTCCTTACCTTTACATTCTCTTTTCCATTGCCCTAAGCAAGTACCCTTCCAGACATGTTTTTTGTTCATTCTTGACCAACTTCCGTCTTATATTCCCTTTTCACTTACATTTCTGACTCTCTCTTTCCCTCTCACTTCATCCCTCTCTCGCCTCTCTCTTTCTCTCAGCACTTTCATCTCTTTCCTCTCTATCATCTCTCCACCTCTCCCCTTCTCTCACCTCTCTCCTTTCCCTCTCTGTCCCCAATTCCATTCTTTCTCTTTCTCTCAAATCTCTCTCTCTTCTATCTCCCCAACTCCTTTCTCTTCCCTCTCTCCACTAACTCCCCCTCTCTCCTGCTTTCAACTCTGTCTCCTCTCTCTAACTTATCTCCTCTCTCCACCAACTCATCTCTTCTCTCTCTCCACTGTCTCCCCCTAATCCCTTTTCTCACTCTTCTCTCCCTTCTCTCCTCCAACTTTTCTCTTCCACCTCTCCTTCAACTCCTCTCTCTACTGTCTCTCCCTCTCCCCTTCTTTCCCTGACTCTCCCCCAACTTCCCTTTTCTCTCCCCTCTCTCTCCAATCTCTCCCCCTCTCCCCTTCTCTCACCTGTCTGTCCTATCTCCCCAACTCATCTCTCTTCCCTCCCTCCACTTTCTCCTCCTTTCCCTCACTGTTCCCTCTCTTCCTCTGTCTCCAATCTCCTTCCCATTTCCTTATCATCCCCCTCCTTTCTTTGTCTCCACTCTCTTCTCAATCCTGCCTCCCCCTCTCTCTCTAGTCTCTCCCCTCTCTCCCGTCTCTCCCCTCTCTCTCCCTTCTCTCTCCTCTCTCTCCCCTCTCTCCTACACTCGCTAGGTATTTCTGATACAAAAAGCCCGTAGATCTGTGTTCACATGCAGGGCACTTTGAAGCACTCTTCCTCCGTGCGCCGTCCACCCACAAAAGGACCGTCGCCGTAATTGGCCTAATAACGCTTCATAAATACGGACCAACACGCAGGGAACAACGCCGGCCATTACGGTGAGCGCGCCGAGAACAAACAAGTTAAACCTTTTTCCAAACACGTCGCAGCGCCAGCGAACGGAACGCGGCTCCACGGCGCGTGGTCGGGGGCGCCTCGCCAGCCCCGGCACACAGCGACCGTAAAGGAAGCGGGTGACGGTGATTGCGCCGGTGAGATCCGGTCCGGGAGAAGCGACATGGCGGCAACGCTCACGCTTCTGGAACAGCTGTCCCCGCCCCCGCCCCACCGCCCCCTCGTCCCCCTTCCTTCCCCACCTCGCCGTTCACCTCCCCTTTCCCGGCGTACGCCAGGGCGCGTGCTCGCGACAGTGCTCTATAAATTAATTACAGCCCTCTGGGGGTGCAAGACGCCCCTTATAAATTACAGGCGACGGAGGACGTCCCCCGCCCTCTGCACCACGCCCCTCCCCCGCCCCCGGCCCCGCCCCCTCGCCGGCGCACGCTCGCAGGCTCACCTGTTAAGAGGAAAATAATGTAGCGCCCCGCAAGATAAGTGACAGCTCAAGAGTGAGTGAAAATGTCTGTATTAGTACGTGTATGTGCGCGCGGATGTGTCTGTGTTGGAGAGAGAGAGAGAGAGAGAGAGAGAGAGAGAGGGAGAGAGAATCGGAGGAGACAGAGAAATTACGCAAAAGCACATCGGAAGCTCACCCAGCAGATTCATGGGGCGGGGTCAAAAAAGGCGCCACTCGTACAATAGTAATGAAGTGTAGAGGCGTGTCACGGACGCGGGATAGAGAGCGGGAACAGCACGAGCTCCGTAGAGGGCATCGAGCGTACCGGCGTGTGCCAGAGAACTGAATATGTTACCCTGTGGTTGTAAGAGCGGTCGAAATGCATACGAATGCATCCGTGCGTGGGCCGAGCTCAAAGAGTCGTTGATTCAAAGGGTTTCAAAGGGATGCGAATTTTCAAGACTTGCAATCAACCCACAAATTATACTATCAATCTTTCGCGAAGTTGATCTTATTAGTAACAAAAGCAAAGCCCGGAATAATGTGATTATATGAAAGGAAACCTTTCAATTCTAAAAAGTCTTATGGAAGATGACAAGTATTTACAGAGCAATATATCACTTTAAATGATGCACCGGAGCTTTATCCCCAGCCTTCATGAACAATTTTTCTATTGACGAAAGTAATATTTTTTGGGGAATTAAAATACTAGGAGTTCAAACAACCCAATCCCATCCGTGCTCAATGACACATGACTCATACGCATATTTAAGATTTTTACGTGAACATACATCACAAGGGAGTAAGTAGAAATGGCATTATAATTTAAAAAGGTATATTAAATCGAAAATAGGTACATTATTACTATTATTATTATTATTATTATTATTATTATTATTATTATTATTATTATTATTACTTCAACTTTCACATTGGTTATATTGCAGAAATTCGGTGCTAGCAAACACGAGAATATGTACAGTTTTACAAATATTTACAGATATATACATAAGGATAGTACAGAAATGAAAAATATTATACAGTGTTTACACTTACAGATATTTTCATAGTATGTATTTCAGAATTTAAAAACACTAAAACACTCTCACAATATGACAAGTTACAACTGTCTAGGAAGACTGAATTTTGTAGTTCGTTATGCACGCTGTATGGTATTTTAGTTGTAGTAGTGTTGATTTCCGATGTTTAGGGATAACGCCTGTGGCGGATATGACGACTGGTAAAATGCTGATGACTTCTTGTTTCTAGAGACGTTTAATTTCTACAGCTAGGTCCATGTATTTTGTTGCCTTTTTTCGAATATTGTTTTGCATATATGTGTATTGGTATTGAAACATCAATGAGGAAGGTTTTTCTTTCTTTTTTAAGCACTACGGTGATATCTTTCTCCTTCTTCCGTAACTGGCTTTCCCTTCTCCCGCATCCCTCCTCCGCTCGCGACTCCTCACCTTCCCACCTCCACTTCATTGCCTCCATCTCTCCGTCTCACCCTCTCGGCCTCTCCTTATCCACCTCTCCGTCATCCCGCATCCGCTTCCCCACCATCGACTCCCAGCCTCATCTACTTTCCTCCATTTCACCGCTTTCTCACCTCCGACTTACTGCCTTCACCCGTCCCCCGCCATTCTCTCGGTCACCCCTCTCCGCCACCTTCCTCCTCACCCCCTTCCGCCACCCTGGTTCTGCCTCTCCTCTCCGCCTCACCGCCTTCGCGTCTCCCCCTTCGCACCCTCGCCTCCGCCTTCATACCTCCGACTCCCCACCTTCTCCTTCCCGCCTCTGCCTCCCCCCTCCACCTTCGCCTCACCCCCTTCGCATTCTCGCCTCCGTGCCTCCGTCTCCCCGCCTTCTCCTTCCCACCTCTACCTTCAGTGTTTTATCACACCGAACATCCCCACTAGTCCCCATCTCACCTTCGCCTCCGGCAGCCTTATTCCACCAAACCACCTCTCTTTCTTCCTCCCACCATCCTTCTCTGTCGCCCTCCCACCCACCCAGCTCTACCGCCAAGTGCAAACGAAGTTACCGCCTCCGCCGCCACCTGCGGGTTGATGTCACCGGACAGGCCATAACGCGCGGCTAAGAGCGGTACGCGGCGCTGTTACACTTTCCATTAGCCACGGTAAGCGGGGCAATACGGCTCACCGGATTATCCGGGTCTTCGCTCTTCTGCGGGCGCCCAGGTGCCGCCCCGCCCCCTCCTGCCTCGAAGCTTCTCTTCAAACGCATAATGTGACCATTGCTGCTGTACATCTCCGGTGACCAAATATCCAGTCTGCTCTTATTTGATTTATTTCGTCAAAAAAAAACTGCAAAATACTGTGTGTGACGTATGGGGGAGAAGATTATCTGCGCACGTGTTCATGATTACCAGAATCCTATCTCAACATTTTCACAATAAATAGTGAAAAGATGAATGAAAATTAAAAGAATAACTACAATAATAATAATAATAATAATAATAATAATAATAATAATAATAATAATAATAATAATAATAATATTTAAAAAAGCGCGAGATTAGCACCAGAATGTTTGTCGTTATGAATAATACGACGACCCGCGGAGCAGCGGACAGATAGCTGACATTGCATCTCTAGGTAAAAGAAGAAACCGATTTGACAGGTCGAGAAACAAATCAAGCATGAAGAGCGATGACATTGCAAGAGATAGTGATGAAGATATTTACAAATCAGCTAACTGCAAAGTAACGCACTGACAAATTGGGTGCGCAGACCAATGATGTATATGATGTATATCTTATACATCATTGGCGCAGACATACCTTACATTTATGTTGCCAGCATTGGCCAAACAATAGTTTTCATGGCAATCCTTTCTTAAAGTAATATCTCTGTAGGAGTGTTACAACTTCGGCGACATAACATCAATATTTCTATTGATCAATTTTGAAAATTCAAAGCATCAAATTAATACATCTCCCAAAACCCCCGATTCTTTCAAAAAGGTTTAATAACCTTTAACATAAAATATTTGACAGGCCAGAATTTAATTTCACAGAGACCGTATTTATTAATTTATATTTAAAATTATCTGGCAAAATAAAGTTACAATTACTTAGGACAATTAAATAAACAAAGCCCGAAAGCCTGAGCGCTGAAGATTGCCTCAAGGGCATGATTCGTAGAGCAGTACGGAAAGAAAGCTAGGACATGTGCATACGTCACGTAAACTGAGTGGTATGATTTATGTCATATTTTAACTTTTACAAAATTGTGATTATGATACATTTTCATTCACAAACAGAATGTTGAAAACGCAAAACAATCAAGCACAAAACATAAATGTTGGAAAAATATAGGATTTAATAAGTCAATTTTAAAACGTAGATATTTCTCTAAATACATATATTTTTTACAAACATATTCGATCTAAAATTGACTACGGAAGTATACCATATTCTTCAGCCAGCAAAAACAGTCTTAATGAAATTGATGTTATTCATAATGAAGCTTTACGAATCGCTACTGGATGTTTCCGCACTTCTCCTGTAGGAAGTGTTTTAATCGAAGATCAAGACGAATCTCTCACTCACCGAAGGAAATCTCTTGTAATAAAATGTGCTATGAAATCCCCTATTTTTCAAGAAACGCAATAATAAGAAATGATATATTCTCCAAATTTTCAAACACAAATAATGATAATTTACCGATTGGACTTATTTACAAAAAAGTGAAGAAATATATGGAAAAATTAAGTTTTATAATGCCAAAGATGGAAAGAGAAAAGTTCTCCTGTTTCCCACCGTGAATTATATCATATATTAAGACTGCCTCAATCCTTTGTGAACATAAAAAGAAGAATTTCACATAATGCTTGGAAAGAAAATTTTGAAGAAATGAGACTAAAATGCATTGATCATTATCATATGTACACTGATGGTGCAATAACGGTGTTGGAGTTGCCATATTTTATTGTGGAAATAGTTTTAACTGTACTCTCCATTCTTTAACATCAATTGAAACAGCAGAATCATATGTCATATTAATAGCCATTAAACAAATATCTAATGACTCCCTTAATATAAAAAAGTATGTTATACTTATTGATTCAGTATATATTTTGAAGTACATCAACAAAAACATTAAAACATTTGAATTATTAAACAATATTCATGAGATTTATTTTAATGAATCTAAATTAGGAAAAAATATCATTATTGCTTGGCCACCAGAACATAAAGATATATTTGGTAATGATATCGCTGATCTCGAAGATAAAAAAGCTACAACAAATACACACCAAAACCATCCATCCGAAACCAACAGAGTTCAAGATATTTGGAAATACATTAAAAATAAATTAAATATACAGTGGCACGAATCATGGCTAAACGAAAAATCCAGTAAAATTCATAAAAATATAACTAATTTCTTTTGACTTGTCACAAATCCCTCTATTAATTGTCATGATCACGTTGCTTTGTCAAGAATTCGATCAAACCTTTCTAAATTATCTCATCAGTTTTTAATTGAAAAAATTCCACAACCTTCTTGTACCATCTGCAACAGAATTCTATCAATAGAGCACATCCTCCTGGAATGCTCCGTACACATCGAAGTCAGGAAAAAGTGTCTAGGAAATGAAAATTTCAATGAAATCTTACCATCGCCAAGTGTCCAAGAAAAAGTGTTACAATTATGTAAAAGTATCAATATTTTCTTAGACTTGTAATTGTATTACTGTACTAGTCGCTCACGACCTGTGCAGTTTATGCGACTTCAAATAAAAATAATTAAAAATATTGTTTTGTTTTTTTTAATCATCGTTACTGATGTCGCATGCTTACTGGGAACCGAGATCAAATTTCGGTTGTTCTTCTTTGAATGTGCAATTCACGGAAGTGGTTCTCCACAGTGTTTCTCGGGATCTTCCGTTTCCCCTGTCTTTTATTCCAGCGTTTCTTCATCATTTTCATCACAATCATTCTTCTATTAAATCATAGCATCATCCAGATACTGTCTGTGATGGCTCAGTGAAATCAATGCCATTGCTTTTGTAATGTCACCAAGTTGGAGGTCCGAAGATTTGCGTCCAGAGGGTGTCGGATTTTTAACATTGGCCCTACAGCTAGGTCGATTTCAGCCGTTGTCTGCAGGAGAATTCAAGTAGACATTTGCTCAGATTAGTTGTGACCTAGGTTTTATTGGTCAGTTCCAGGGAAAGAATCTTTGGTCCGTGTATTATGAAACCGAAGCAGCGCCTTAATGTACGGGTCATGGACCACGCACGGCCTTCACTTCAAAATGCCTGCTTGTAAAAACGAATATGTCAGTCAGAATATGAAGGTAATTTGTTCGACAGAATCATCGATCTGTGCTCTCTGACTATCTAATAATGAGTACTGAAGAAAAAGTATGAAAGGAAGTGAAGGAAAATGTTGCTACAAAATGATACTTTATGGTAGGTAATCGAATCGTATGGAGCACTTTCTTTTACAAGGGAATATAGCAAAAAAAAATACAAGGGAAAATAGCTTAAAAATCGAAGTAGAAAATAATTATTTATAAATAGATAAATAGAAGGATTTACTACGAATCCAGATGTTATGAACCTAAGAAATAACGAGTTTAATTTCCAATCTACAATCAATTCCAGAATTCGAGAATTATAATGCTCAAACTTCACTTACGAGAAATGAGAAAAGAAAGAATCATCTCAGATTTGCAAAACCATTTTTCAAAGTTCGCACACAGCTTGAAACAAAACAAATTAAACGATGCATTATGCGTCGCAGGGAAGGGGTTTCATCAGTATTCGGGGTGACATCCTGGAGACGACAGCTTCCTTCCCTCATCTCGTTAGCAGTTTGCACGAAGATTGTACTGGCTTCGCAATGCTCCCCGGCAGGCTCTCAAAGAATGAAAAATGAATATTTCACAACCGTCCCCGTCCACAGTGCTGTGCTAATGAATGCAGTTTTAACAAGACCGCTGCGGCTTTCATGCCCAAATCGTCGACAGTTTTGATGAGATGAGCATTCTATTGCAGGAGTGTCAAGCCACAGGCTAGCATACAAAGAAAGTTCCTGGTCTGAATAAGCGCAGATATTTAAAGAGGGGATGGTATATCCTAGTAGAAGCTTACAGTGAACGATTTTTCTTTTTTCTACGTCTGTTTGAGAAGATTAACAACGTAGCCAAGAAGGTGGACCCCAACAGAGTTTTGATGCTGTTGCTTTTCATCGCAATACACCCTGCCTGAAACTATTCTCCACATGATTTTGTGAATAACGGTATCAACTGATCAATGTATTCGAAAGTTTTGAGTGAAAAATCCTGAAATACTCGTATTTCTTCTACATTAGTTTTCGTATGAAGGATTTTGTAAGAATATCATTTTCACCTGAGACAATTGGTGCATATATTTTGCCCGTTACGTATGAAAGGTTTATGTTGCTGAGCTGTGTATTCAAATTGTTGCGAAGTTTAACAATCATTAAAAAATAAATAATTTTATTTGTTTGATGTATTAGCAATTTCATTTTCATGACTAATGCGTTCCTTCGTTTCTAATAGTGATGTTTGGTTTAATTCTGATTCTGAAATTTTATTATTTGATTTGAATCGTCTGCAAAAAAAAACTGTTTTAAAAGATGTGGAACGTCCATTCAACTGCATTGATCATAAACTTAAGTTCTTTGTGCTACGCATTCAGGATTGTTTCAATTTCAATCACCCTTATGTGTATATTTGAGTGAATTTTGAGAATATTCATTCCCGCCTGAGTTATGGCATAATATTCAGGGGAAACACACCATATAGCTCCCAGACTTTTAGACTACAGAAAAGAATTGTACGATTGAAATTAATACACAAGTTTAAGAGCCAAGTAAAATATTATCCACTGAATAATTATTTCTATAAAGTTATATATTTATCTAACATCTAAAATGAAAGTCATATTGAGATTAATAACTATATTTAATGTAATAATTATCCTCCGTCACTTGTTCGGTATGTCTCCTTGTAATTGATAACAATTCAATTACCCCTTCTCAATACAAACTTTTCTTATTTAACGTTTTACCAAGCAGAGAGGTACATCCGTATCATTCAATCGCGTGAATGTCACGTTATTAGGTTAATTTCACATACAGTTGTAGATTGTACATGCTCTGAACATGTGGGCCAGAATCGAGAAGCGTCGAAACAGCAAAAAAAATAATAGACAATTTGAGGAAAATGAGGGTTAATAGCCAAAATACATTGCTGATTTTGCTTTGCAAATAGTTTTTATTACACGAGAGCGCATATTTGTTCTCAAAACTCGTATTTTCGGCTAGTGTTCTAGCATTCGCCTGATGATGATCAGAGAAATCAGGAAAAACTACAGGTCAAAGCAGTCGATCGCTTTAATTCTCCCCTAGACGGCGGCTGACTTCGACCTAGCTACCTATAATGGCACAGACTTTCTCGTACTACTTATTTTCTTATTTTTGGGCTGGAATAGCTTTAAGGTCTCGCCAGCTGCCACCTATTGCCACCCAAAATACATTTTTTGAAGTTATCCGTGGTTTCTCCGATCAACACCAGGCGAATGCCGGAGCAGTACCCTACCAAACGGGCCACGGACCGCGCGCGATCTTTCCTTCCTCTTCCTGGTCCTATCCTCTCCCCTTCCACACACACACGTACACTAACATGTATTAAACTACCACACATTTCGGGAGACCGGTCGGCGGCTTAGAGCTTGTCCCGGCTGGGGCGGTGCCCCGCTGGTGGGAGAGTCCTGGTTAGGGGGAAACCCCGCTAGCCGACGTTAGGTCGGCGCCGTATCTCGCCATCCAGGGGAGGAAGATCACCGCAATCTCCCGGGAAAAAACATGCATTATACTAACGGGACTAATGACCATAGCTGTTGACGCGCCCGGAAACAGGAAAAAATCAATGAATCAATCAATTGAAGTTATCTCCATTTTTTCGGTTTCATAATGGTAGACTCGAAATATTACTTTTTAAAATATTGAAGCAAAGTAAAACCTTTGTCCTGTAAAGAAATTTTCGCTGAAAAACCTTAAACCGTTTTTAAGAAAAATTCGTTTAAGCTCTTGTAAAAATGTAAAATTTGTTGAGAAATAAAAAATATACATTTGTGTTGAGATATACAAATTTTCTCTCTACTTTAATATCTTGCAAAGATCTTAGCGTCCGGCTTGCTGGGTCAATGGGTCACGATATATTATAATCCTTATTACCTTTATAATGGATTATAGGATCCGCAGACTATACAGCGCTGCTGGGAATCTGAAATAGAATGATTCTAATTCCTAGTTCATTACTGTTTGGATTGACTAAATGAAAGATCACTTTCTTTTCTAAAGAACAAAATTTAACAAAGTCTATTGTTACCTTTTTGCAAACAATATAGTGAATTTAATAAATGATTTTGATGTTAGGCCTTTTATTAAGATATCTTTGAATTTAGAGTTTTATACCGCGGTTAACTTATCTATTCTTCGTTGATGTCCCTCGAAGACTTCTCAGTCGAAATATCTTGCGAGCTTGCCGTAGTCCAAAGTTCCAAGAAATCCTCTTCTGCTCCTATCCAAGATGGTGTCAAACTATCAAAATTATCAGTCCCGATTACGTCCTATGACATAGTCCCGAAACCTATAACTCAATCACCACTCCCGACAAAGTTCCAATTTATGCATCAATATTACTTCCACATGCAATATCTGCAATATTATTTACTGACCTTAAACTTTCACGATCTGAAAACCCGACTCTGACTATCTGCACTCCACTCGCTCCCTCTCACGACCTACGATCCGTTCAGACACGCGATGCCGGTCAGAATGAAATCTTCCTGCATGCTTCACCCCTCGAAGCTTCGTATTAAACTCCCTTCTTTTTTTTCATAACATTTGACCGTCCTTCTCTCCCCCAGCCAATCCATGCGTTCGTTATATTTTGATGTAGCTGACCTTTCGATCGTCTAAACTTCTTAATGCATATTCCACCATATTGTCTTCAAATAAATGTTAGTTTATATTCATGTGACATATCGGTATGTCACAGTGTAATTTTGGTGCCGTTTTTGAGAAAATGGCGTTGGAGCGTTTCTGAAACTGCGGAATGTTGAACTCGTTTTCACAGAAAACTTGAGTTTGCAATGCAATAATGTGAACAAATCGCCGAGAAATGACCTTAATGAAAGAACTAATGGTGGATAAATGTCTTCTTTCTTCTAGAATTGGGCAGATGTTGCCCGTGAGACAATGCAGAAACATGAAAGTACAATTACAATTACAATTACAAATACAATTACAAATACAATCACAAAAAAATAATGTATAAAAAGTCAGTACAAAAAAAACAATTATCTTTGTCGTTTCCTAGCCCATGCAGATGGCTTTTGCATACATATACTACAAATGAAAATACACTTATGTTGAGATAATTAAACTTACATATTTCATTTATATCCATATTTAGAAACAATACACGCGTACATACATGTACAGATCTAGGAACCCTCACATAAGCCTGCACCGATTCACTCATATTCATGTTCAAAAAAATACGGATACACATTTCTATCTAGCACCACAATATAATACTATACAATACTTATAATAATTATTACATTTCTAACACTTGTTAAGAATTCAATAATTACCAACCTAAGTCCGAAAAGTCTAAAAAAGATGTTTTAGATTAGCAAAACAGAAAGAAATGAAATCACTTCACTGCACCTCGTATCACTTTACGACCGTAAGTACCGGCGACGATTATTTTCGTAAGAAAACCGGCAGAGCTAGTAGGATAATTATTTCCCTTTAGATGTGTTTGCGGGAAATTTAAAATCGCAATCCTTTCCTGGCGCCCCCCCCCCAAAAAAAAGATTTAAATTCGGAAACCGGTTGCAGAAATAATTTGACTGAAACAGAGAGCGTTGCAATAGGTCTTCACCATCAGAAATCCAAGGTTTAAATTCCACACCACCACATGTTTTGTGGAGATTTTAAATCAGTTTCGTATCTTCAAGTACTTCAATCAGCTTCCCTTTATCGAACGCGCGTTAGCAGAGGGAGTGGCGAACTGTTTCATTCAAAATATCCGTTAAGAACGTGTCGCTAAAAAGTCAAAATTTCTCCAGAAAATGCTTATTTAATATTAGACATTATGTATACGTATCATTAGATTCGTCTTTTTACTCTCGTCATGATAGACTAAAAATGTGTGTAGTTCCATTTTAAAAAAACAATATCTCGAAAAATACAAATGATAAAATAGAAATGAATTCTTGCATCGATTAACCTCATTCCTTTATGCACTTCCGTGTAAACTATATTGCAATAACTTCAACCGTTCGCAAAATAGGAGGTGATAATGTTACGGGACTCGTCCCGAATACAAATTTAAGCTTTCTGCACACTTTCAGCATGTTCACTTTAAGTATAGCAAATATCATTCTTTTCCGTGCACGCAATATGCTTAAAACTGAGTACAATTTTTTCTCTTCACGCATTAATATAAAGATTAGAAGAGCTCGAATAATAGAGCTGGGAATATAATTTTAGGAGTAAGTAATGAACTAGTCGAATATAATAAAGATTAATATACCATAAAAATTATATTATAACAATTGTATCACATGATATTCCATTAAGTCAATAAACAAATAATCTTCCATTAAATTAAAGGCGTTATTTTATGAATTTTGATTGTCCTTATTTTATTGTATTAAGAATATTATTTATTTTAAACAATTATTACTTTTAATATATTACAAATACGATAGATTAGCATGTACTCGGCTCCTAACGGTAGGCTTTTCCCCTTTTAAGTGTTTTTTCCTCAGCCGTACCTTATGGTCTCTTTTCCGCGGCATTGATGTGATGGAGAGACCATTTGGGGTGAATACCAGAATACGAAAGGTTAGAACGCGGTAGAATGTAGGTATTGTAATGGCTTGACTTCGGCCTAGCTCCTTAGCATCAAGTTCTCTAATTTGTATGTAACAATTACCTATTAAATAGAAAAAATTACAAATACGAGAGGACAACTAGAAAAATTAATAAAATTCATTTGGTAAATTAAAAAACATTTATTGATAACTGTCGTTAGACATAATTCTAGCGGAGGTCATTAGTAGAACAGGTTACTGTGGAACTTGACCAGAACGATTGTTCACAGCAAAATATCAACTACTTCTCCCTCTCGTGTGACATACGAGGTAGAAAGTCAGGGCAGTGAAAGACAGCACATGACATCTTAAATGCGGTTCTTCGAAGATTGTGAGCATCACCAAATCCGCTGCCATCACTGCCTCTAGATGACACTTCCTCCGCTTCCGCAACTGCAAAGAACGTCATCAGTTACAAAATCCATATCCCCATTTGCATTTTTTTAAACAATAAATAATTATTTAGAAATGGAATTTATTTATTCGTTTATTTATTTCGTTTGTTTATTTTACGTCAAAAAACTGTTAAAACTGCGTATGACGTGCTATGGGGAAAAGTGAATTATGTGCACATTTTCAAAATTCTGTGATCCTACACTAAGTCATAGACTAATTAAATTTTGAAAAAAAACCCTCCCATGTAATAAAATCTACTTTCAAAGATGGCTCTGATCATGTTGTCCTTCGGAATAATACTTCCAGCCGCGACAACATGAAAACGATAATTTGAATAATTGTATTTCGCACTGAATTCTAGAAGACGTGCACAGAAAATGAAGTTACATTTATGTCCAGAAGCAAAACAAGGGGCCATCTCAGCATTTGCTCAATTCAAATTTGATTGAATTGTAGAAATTGTAGAGTAATTAGAAGACCGAAATGGGGTTTTTGCAGTGCAATGTTAAGGATTTCAAAAACGTTCACATTTCGGCTGAGAAGATACTCCAAAAAACCTATTTTTGTTATCTTACCTAGAAACGTACACTGAGAAAATACTTTTTTGTAGCCAATAGATTTCTGCATACCGTGTGTAGTTAGTTTAAAAGGACCCAAACATGTATTTGGTTTGCAGTAGCATCGTGCACGTTTATTGGTAACTGCATTCTCGATTCATTTAATTAGGAACCATTTCAATATAATATATCCCTGTTTTGATAAAACATGCTCATTCGAACTATACTAACGTTGCTGAGAGTTTTAAATTTTTCTCGGTGTGTCCATTTCTGTTCTGTAATAAAGCGAGTAAAACAGTTTACTTTCTATCAACAAACGTTGTATTATTATTTACGAAATATTAACCTTAGTCCCTTAACCACTGATGTCATCATTATTGATCACCCGGAATTGTTAGTAGGTTTGAAGTATTATCCCACGTTTGGCTTATTGGTGCACAAGAGATTGGATACTTTTACCAAACGAGTCTGAGAAATGTTAAATTTAGGAACGATTAACAATAAGAAATGACTGCTTTAAGGGTAGAATGTACAAAATTGTTATAAGTCCATACACGAAGTAGTGAACATTGAATTATGTGCAAGAACCTTAACAAAGATTTAAAACATAAGAAGCTACTCGAAAATACATTTTTTTCAATAAAAGATTATTTCGTGTTTAAAAGATTTTTTACTTGCGTAATGGTATTCATTCTCGCAGTGTCAAGAGTTTACGGCATAGAATTCCGTGCACGTTGAGACTATATTCGTGCAAAAGACTATGATGTTGGTCAAATTTAGTCATAACAACGTTGCTGTTTCTCATTAATCGCGATTCATGTCCGTCCCTTGGAGTTCACATATTCTCATAGCAAACTGTCATGTTTGCAAAACAATGTTTTGTGATATAGTTCGCGTGTGACTGCTCACATGTTTGGCATTTCCCTCTTGACGAATTTTGCGAAAAAATTGATGCACTCTATACATGTATGTATGTATGATATACCGGAACGCGCCCCAAATTAATTAATAATTCTTTAGAAATAATTATGTATTGATAAGATAATTTTATAATATATTAACGAGGTACCGTAACGCTATTCCGTCGCGTTCCGCCAGAAATCAAGTTCTGCATATAAACACACACATCTTTGATCACAGTGAATTAGCAGATAAGTAAAAAAATAATTTTACAGGGGAACAAAACAAACTTGAAAGTAATGCTATAAATAAGGGATTAATGATATTAAAACAAAACATACGCAAAAATAGTTCTGTTTCAATATCACATTTGTTTGATTATCATTAATCCCTGATTTAATTGATTTAAACGTTGTTTTCTGCCCTCCTGTAAAATTAAGTTTTTATGACGTATCAGCTTATTCACTGGGATCAAAGATGTGTAGTCCCATTAACTTGAATTTTAATGAGACGATGTATTCAATAATGCGATCTCGTTTAACCCTTCTAATAGGAGACGACTAAAACATTGAGGTGTTCGGCTATTTTGTACGAGAGACTATCATGTCAGTGAAATGTGGTGCGGGGGCGTGGGCGCACCGTCATCGCCAGCGCGGGCGCTGCCCGGCGGTGTCGACCACGGAGACGCAGCTGACGCCGGCGCGCCACGAGGCGTCCCTCGCGGCCGCGCGCAGCCCGCGCCCTGGCGGCGCCGGCGGCAGCGCCGGCAGCAGCGCGTGGCGACGCGGCGGCGCGACGCGCGGCCCGGCCGAGCGGCGCAGCGGCCGGGCGGGCGGCGGCGGCGGCGACGACGGCGCCGTCAGGGCCGGCGGGGGCAGCACCGGCGGGGAGGCGTCGCGGTACGGCGACTGGCGCGGGGACGCGTCCCGGAACGGTAACTGGTGTGGGGACATGTCTCGGAACGGTGACTGGTGTGGGGACGCGTTCCGGTACGGTGACTGGCGCGGGGACGCGTCCCGGAATGGGGACTGGCGCGGGGACGCGTCCCGGTACGGAGACATGCGCGGCGTCCCACTGCGCCGAGCCGAGGTTGAACGAGAGTCTGTGGGGAACCCAGGAAAGGTAGTTTCACATTTAACTCTTACTATCATGTTTTATCACAGTATGTAACATGTTATGTTTGCGCGCCTTTGTAAATTGGCGCGCTTGCGGCGGGGCGGGGCGGGGCGGGGCGGGGCGGGGCGGGGCGTGGCGGGACGGGACGGGACGGGACGGGACGGGACGGGGCGGGACGGGACGGGGCGGGACGGGACGGAGCGGGACGGGGCGGAGAGGGCCGGGGCAGCGGAGGACGGGGCGGGGCGTGTCGGGGTTGGCCGCTTCAGTGGAGGCAGCCTCTTGGACCCGGAGGCAAAGGGCGAGTCACCTGTGTGACGTGGCCCCTGATAGAAATGCCGGCCACAATCACAGGGATGCCCAGTTTCAGGGGAGAGTCAACACTGGAAACCACTATGCAGTTGTAGTGGTGGTCACTCCCAAAGAGTGGACCGCGGGGAGCCAGCCAGGGGAACGAGCGGACTGGTTGCTCGCTCTTCAGGAGGCCCAGTGCTGACGCATGCGCGGACGCATATGAGGTAGCTTCCACGTTACAAGCACTCTCCGTGTTAGAAATTTGGACTATGTTGACTCGAAGAAGATGTCCAATTGAAAAGCTTCCATGATGAATAAAACAGTGTTAATGGGCCACTTTCATTTATTGAACACATCACATATACATGGTATCTCAATATAAATGTTACGGATATCTGGGCATGTAGTGAGTTGAAAATGATCACTTTTTGTCAATAAAATACAGTTAGAAGTGTTATACAATGCATTTAAAACATGACATTTGTACCTGATTCTTTGGCAATCCCGTATGCAGATGTTCGACTAGTACAATAAATCCCCTTGACTTCAACAACGTGTCCTGTCGAAAATCTGTGCATACGGGATTGCATTAAATCAGGGGCAAGTATCACCTGTATAAGTAATGATGTTTATATTTCCCATTTCATGATCACTCATAAAAGTGATTATTTTCTTCTCTTCTGCATGTCCTAGATGTTTCTAACATTTCTGAGTCATTCTGAATACCGTACATCATATCACTGTGGTTAATAATAGTATTTCTTCCGTACAGCAAATTTCTGTCGTCTGTCAGTTGGTTGTTAGGGAATCCACCTGGCATGCAACACGAGCTTTGATATTGCAGAGACTTTTGCAATGGTCACGCTACATCAATATTTTCTAGGAATGTTCGACAGGAGAAAGAGAAGATGGAAGAGAGAAACAGAGGGTAAAAAGAAGAAAATAATGGAATGAGTGTGAGAATAAGAAAGGGAAGATGGTGCTAGTCGTGTACGCAAAAGTAAGTGTCCAAAAACGTTTTGGGTTTGTGAAGCTTCCAAACACCTACAGTAATTAGCAATTTATATGAATGCTTGAGAAAGTAAGTCAAGCTTTAATGATCTCATGTCTTACGATCTGCAGAAGGAATGAGCTCTCTAACATGTGGCACAAATTAGTAAGCCTCTGGACCATACAGTTGGTTCAGTTGGACGCTGGCAGAAATGTTAGATAGCATGACAGAATGTCTAGCTTGGCAGATTTCATTATATATTTCACAGTAACTTAAACGTAATGTGCACGCAAAATGTGGTGCCAAATTATTTAAGGGAATCATTGAGAGGGAACGTGTTCTGATGTCTCAGTCTCTGTGTTGTCATGCAACTTCTGGGTGGCTGCCTCAGAGGGACAGAGAGGGGTTAATGTGGATACTGAAACGAGGTGTGTATCTCACTGACCATCGAGGTCTCAAGGTCGTCTGAAAAAAAAAAATCCAGCAATTCATCACCTCCTCGCCCCTGGGACATTCAGGCTCCTCGGGCAGGGCCGTAGAGTGGATCCATTCTTCACATAAATTTCTCAAATTGCTTTCTCTTTGTCAGTTCTCCCTAATTTTCAAAGAATCGAATGTTTAAGGAATTACTGACAACATTTTTAAGCTCTTATTGTTGATATGAATTTTTAATATTTACAAATACAAAGCAAATTAGTGCCGATATTACAAGGGAACGGATATATATATATATATATATATATATATATATATATATATATATATATATATATATATATATATATATATATATCCGTTCCCTGGTAATGAATTAATGATTTTCCTTCAAAATATCTATCAATGAGTTTGGTACTTGCCGAAAGGAAATGTCCAAGCAGATAGTTGTGGGGATTAACGTGGTGAAAAATCTCAAAATATGGAATTTTGGACTGGTTAGGTTCTTGTACGAAACCACTCAATTGTGCCCGCACGTGGCTTGTGCACTTACCGTCGATGCTATTAGATCCTTCCTCCTCGTCGATTTCCCCCTTGTCCTCTCCTCCCCCGCTCTCGCTCCCTCGCTTCCCGCCCACCGGGTCGCCTGCGTCCGCCGCCGTGCCGCCAGCAGGGAGTTTGGCGCCACTGGCGTCGGTAGCCTGTGGGCACGTTCCAGAAGGCATTGTACAGAGGAATTTGGAAGTTGATGGTCGTGAAACGCAACTTGTTCGATATGGGGAACTGGTGGGCATAAGTGTCTCTAAAAGCTGAAAACTGAATTTTTGGAGAGTACGATTAAATAGTCCAGGAGAAGTTTAGAGTACCGATCCAGGTACTCTGAACCTCTTTCGATTCAGGCAGAGCGATGGAATCAGGCCTGACACTGACGATTTTATATGCGATCAGTAAAGTTATGTCTAAAGTGTGGTTCTTTACATTTCGTTTGTCCTCACTCTTCATCCTAATTTCTTTCGCATGAACATATTTACTTAGTCGTGGAAAAAATTAATATTTTCAGGGTGCAAATTACAATTCACACACCATTCGCGAAATTAATATTTTAGGTGAAAATTTAAAAATACTCATTACTTATTCCATTTAAAAAAATCAACAACACTGCAGGACATTTTTTCAATAAATGTAAGAGAAACATCTAAGATTAGTTTTCTTTCAAATTTATTGAAAACTTCGCATTCTTTTCAAAATATCTGATATAGGTAACTCGGATCATCCCAGCAAGGTCAAGTTTTGTAGGGGTTCCTGTTGTACATCAAGTACCATTCCAGCAACGGAGTAAAGGTAACTCTGAAAGAGAAAGATGAAATAGGCTGAATATTCACCTTAGACACCGTGGAGCATTGCACAAGTGTAAATGGAGGAAAGGTTAACCTGTGCATCGGTTATTGTTCCAGCAGAATTACACTGAACAGACACACTGTTTAACCCATATTATTTCAGCAAGTTAAAGCTGGGTGAAATTTCTCTGACCATTGACTATTCAAAGGGCGATCAAATTGGGAGATGATTTACTCTATGTAACTCGTATTCTTTCAGGAAGTTCATATTGGGAGATGATTTAATCTATGTAACTCGTGATCTTTCAGTAAGTTTGAATTGGGAGATGATTTACTCTATGTAACTCGTATTCTTTCAGGAAGTTCAAATTGGGGGATGATTTACTCTATGTAACTCGTGATCTTTCAGGAAGTTCAAATTGGGGAATGATTTACTCTATGTAACTCGTATTCTTTCAGGAAGTTCAAATTGGGAGATGATTTACTCTATGTAACTCGTATTCTTTCAGGAAGTTCAAATTGGGGGATGATTTACTCTATGTAACTCGTATTCTTTCAGGAAGTTCAAATTGGGGGATGATTTACTCTATGTAACTCGTGATCTTTCAGGAAGTTCAAATTGGAGGATGATTTACTCTATGTAACTCGTATTCTTTCAGGAAGTTCAAATTGGGAGATGATTTACTCTATGTAACTCGTGTTCTTTCAGGAAGTTCAAATTGGGGGATGATTTACTCTATGTAACTCGTATTCTTTCAGGAAGTTCAAATTGGGGGATGATTTACTCTATGTAACTCGTATTCTTTCAGGAAGTTCAAATTGGGAGATGATTTACTCTATGTAACTCGTATCCTTTCAGGAAGTTCAAATTGGGGAGATGATTTACTCTATGTAACTCGTATTCTTTCAGGAAGTTCAAATTGTGGAATGATTTACTCTATGTAACTCGTATTCTTTCAGGAAGTTCAAATTGGGGGATGATTTACTCTATGTAACTCGTGATCTTTCAGGAAGTTCAAATTGGGGGATGATTTACTCTATGTAACTCGTATTCTTTCAGGAAGTTCAAATTGTGGAATGATTTACTCTATGTAACTCGTATTCTTTCAGGAAGTTCAAATTGGGGGATGATTTACTCTATGTAACTCGTGATCTTTCAGGAAGTTCAAATTGGGAGATGATTTACTCTATGTAACTCGTATTCTTTCAGGAAGTTCAAATTGTGGAATGATTTACTCTATGTAACTCGTATTCTTTCAGGAAGTTCAAATTGGGGGATGATTTACTCTATGTAACTCGTATTCTTTCAGGAAGTTCAAATTGGGGGATGATTTACTCTATGTAACTCGTATTCTTTCAGGAAGTTCAAATTGGGGGATGATTTACTCTATGTAACTCGTGATCTTTCAGGAAGTTCAAATTGGGAGATGATTTACTCTATGTTCTTCCAGGAAGATCAAATTCGGTTCAGTCTCACCTGCGGGTGGAAGTCGATTGTCTCGGAGGCGTTGATGAGCTCTGCGAGCGAAGGCAGGAGGATGGGGTCTAGCGGGGGCGGGGGCCCAAAGAAGCACTCTCCGAGCCACCGCATGCCCGCTCGCATCGCCAGCCACGTGCCCTGTGCACGTAACCACGTGCCATGCGGCAGCCGATCACTGTAGTTATTTAGGAACCGACTAATGTGCTTAGTGAGTCATTCGTTTCCCTACTTTATATTGAGAAATGAGTAACAGTTTTGTCATGATATGGGAAAACTTACAGAAGAGCGAAAAATGGCGCGATGATTGAAAGTTAAGCCAACTTATGATCCTTAAAATGTTTCTAAATATCTCGAAATTGTGTTTATCTCTCAAGTTGCCTTTTACTCAAAATTTATGTAAAAATCGGTGTATAAATGTTCTTTGGCGCAATAGCCTCTGACGAAGCCTGGGTCTACGAGCGGAGGCCCGGCCTTGCGGCCATTGGTTACGGGGTGCGTGTGGTTAGCACCAAGGCATCCTTCCGTAGTTTTTTCTCATCGTCACACAGCAACATGTATTGGAACATTGCAAGGAAAACGCGTACTATAATCTTGTCCGATCGTGAATCGAACCCGGGGTCGTATCATGGAAAGAGAGCACGCTGACCAAACAAATAGGTACCTGAACGAAATGAAAAATATGGGTATCTGATTTCTATTGAGGAAGAACTGAAACTCAAGTGCCATTAATCAAACGCGAAATGGAGGATATCTGAGAATTCCTTGGCGACAACGAACTGAAAATATTACCTCTTTGATAAGGGGAATCCCTGATTTAGCAAACACAAGTAACAGCGTTGTATTAGCCAATCTCTGCGTTTGAACAAAGGACATTGAATTTGTTACCCAGAAACAATTAACACGTGAGAAATCTCATGGTGCCTCATCGTTGGAAATGTATATACTTCATTGCTTAATTGGTGATTTTGAATTTCCAGGCGCGTGAACTCTTATAATTAGTCCAATAAGTTTAGTGCATTTTATATCCCTGGAGGAGGCGGTGTCCTGTTCCCGCTAGAACGTGATGCCTGGCACCGATCTACATACCGGGTGTTTCTTCTCCTCCGGGTATCTCCGCCAGCGGGACACTTCGCCGACCTGAACAAGCTCTAAGCTCCCGGGTGCTCCTCCGCTTTGTATGGTACTGTATTGCTTGTAATTGTGTAAGCTTAAACGAAGAGAAGAGCACGAGGATAAGAATGTAAACTTTGTTTGTGAATTCTGCCTCGTTTGTTAAAGTATTCTCTGGAATTCGCTTTGTATTCATCGAAAACACCATGTAAAACTCCCAATTTGACCAGACGGACGTTTCGTCAGGCAGCATCTGAATTCGACTTAGCTATGTAGCTAAAGTCGAAAGTACGCCACCGTCAGGTCTCAAACCCAAGGATTTCTCGGTTCAGGCTTCGAACTGCACTCTATATCCCCTTCATCATCCTTGTTCACTCCTCTCCCCTTACACATACACACACTACTACCACAAATGTCAGGAGTCCACACGGGAGCTTAGAGCTTTTCCCAATAGGTGGTGCTCCGCTGGGGGAGGGGGCGGAATATACTTGGTGAGGAGGAAACCCTCGCAAATCTCAAATCACATGTTCTAACGGGAGACAAGACCGCTACCCCCAATGATTCACCACACTTACGGGAGTAGTGGACATAGCAGTTGACACGCGACGAAACAAAAGATAACCAATAACTCGAGTTACCCAATACCAAGGGAAGTAACTCTTATCGGTCGTCACATAAATACTCATTCTCCTAGAAAAAATTGCAAACTTCACCTTTTTCTTTTTGTTATGATCTCTGAAATTTTCATTCATGTTGGCAATGTAGAAGAGCCGTTTAAGCTAGAAATTTACTATTTAGATGCTTTCTAACACAGCGTGTTCTCTCATGTTTCCCAAGTTTGCGGTTCACTGCACCAGAGCATATACTTTAGCCTTCAAGCACCGAAACAGTCTAAACATCGTGATGTTGAGAATGGAGAGTAACCCGTGAAATATTAGTTTGCAACTGCCAAATGATATTTAAAAGAAACGGAAGAAATTTCGCATCTTTTAAGCCAAAAATCGTACGAGGACAATACTGTAGTTGAGTATCCGAGAAGAATTTAAATATTTCGAAAGGATCATAAACGGTGTTGTAGTATGCAAATAAATTTTGTTGTAATTGTAGCGTAAATATTTTAGCCGTTCTCACAATGATACGAATAAAGCAGGATAACTACAATGTTGAAATATGTCCCATTCTCTTGCCAGCTGCCATCTACCGCCGACAGTTCATTGTTTGTAGATTTTTTTTCGGTAACAGGAGACCCCAAAATGTGTTGAAATTTCCGTTGAAATCTCGACATCTATTTTCCGCAGCAGTACACGACTTTCTCTAGACTATGTATATTACGTACGTATTTGAGAAAGTGAAAAGTTTATTGAACCGTGGCAATATGCAGAACAATGTTTTGCAACAAGAAGGTAATATTGAGTACAAAAGTAAGTTAAGGATCATACACCGCTCTAGAATTAAATAAAAAGAGCACTTTATTTTGCGAGAATTATAAACTCATGAAATGCGATATTTCCAAGTGAAGAATTATTTTATGTGATTGCTGGCGGAGAACGCTGCGACATTGAGAACGTTTCATTGGACGTCAGTGGCCTTTTCAATTAATCCATTAAACAGTTATACTACAGCCTACCTTCAACGTTTGCGGATTCGGAAGAAGGTATAACGTAGCCAGGAGCGTTACAGGAAGAGTAGCCATGGTGAGGCAGTAGGTTGTTGGCGAATGGGCAAAGTCATGGACGTTCAAAGGCTGGACAGGCGGCGGTCCCGGCGAAGGCCGCAGCTTGATAATCCGGGCGTCGAACCTCTCCATCATGCGATCTTGTGAGAATCGCGTCATCGCATCGCAGATTGTTACTCAGTTCGGAACTTGACTTCGGTTTCGTCTCGCACCTCTGGCCCGTGCCAGGTTTTTAGCTCGCCCAGAAGCGATTTCCAAGGAGCATTCTGTTCGCGGCGTCGCCTTGAAGAGGAAGGGAGAGGTCGCTGTGCGGCAGTCACCGCGACGTCTGCCCCGCCCCCCTCCGCAACACCTCCCCGCCCGGCCGCCGGACCTCCAAGCCGTTGCCCGGCTACGAGTCGACAACGCCCATTGTGAAGCGTTTCTGCCGAAATCGAGTCAGTCAAATACATTTTCAAATCAGTATATGTATGTTCTTTGGCGCAATAGCCTCTTCTTTGGCGCTGGGCCTACGAGCGGAGGCCCGGCCTTGTGGCGATTGGTTACGGGGTGCGTGTGGTGAGCACCAAGGCATCACTTCGCTGAGTTTTCTCATCGTCACACAGCAACATGTTCTGGGACATTGCAAGGAAAACGCGTACTATAATCTTGTCCGATCGTGAATCGAACCCGGGGTCGTATCATGGAAAGAGAGCACGCTGACCAAACAAATAGGTACCTGAACGAAATGAAAAATATGGATATCTGGTTTCTATTGAGGAAGAACTGAAACTAAAGTGACATTAATCAAGCACGAAATGGAGGATATCTGAGAATTCCTTGGCGACAATGAACTGAAAATATTGCCTCTTTGATAAGGCGAATCCCTGATTTAGCAAATACAACGGACAGCACGGTATGCACGGTACAGTTTTCGTGCAGATTGGACGTACAGAAAACGTGCAGTCCAGACTGGCAGTCCGTTTTCTGTAGGAACATGTTCATAATTTTTTCATGCAGAAAGCCTACAGTTTGACTCAAGCGACTCTAGCGGCAGAATGATTCACTAACGGTGATCGGCCATTGCGATTGTGTGGTTAGGTGTGTCAAAGTGTGATTGTGTGAAGTGATATATTGTGATAAACATCCTTTTTCCCAATTCTTGAGTTCCTATTTTTATTCTCTATGCCCCCTCATGGTTAATTAATACCAAATAAAGATCATAAACAGAACGCGCACACAGAAATATCACCACTAACAGTACTCGGACGACGCAATTCAGTTGTTTCTGTTTTTGACCGCCTAGCAGCGGCTTGTGGTGATTCGTGCAGAAAACTTATAGACCGTGTATGCGCGACTTTTGGCTTTTGTACTTCTAGTTTGGGATTTTGAAGTTTCTGTATAGAAACTGTATGAGAATCTGCACGAAAACTGCATCGTGTATTCCGGACTTTACATTGAAATAGAATGAGGTACACTAATTTATAAATCAATAATACGAGCTTTTCTGACTTACACCTGCCCCATCTGGTTTAACGCTGCACCAACCCGTTTGAAAAAATTGCATGTTATAGAAAATAAACGTCTTCGAATAATTATCAAAGCTCAGTGGTTTATTCTAAACACACAAATTCATAAAGAATTACACATTGAACCTCTAGACCAGTACAGGCAAAATCTAACGACAAACTACTTCTCCAATTTCTCAGCGTCATCTTGTACAAATACATTCGAATTAGGTAAATCAAAACAAAATTGCCGTTTACGTTCACGATACCCAAAAGAAATGTTCCGCCCACCATGAATATTTAATGAACTCGCCAATTAAAATTATAAATAATATTAAAATTAACAGAATTATTACAATCAAAATTACTTAGCACATTTACTTCGTGAATGAAGGTTACCAGCCCACCTGATTACTCCTGGATCGTCCCAAAATGTTATGAAATATTACACTGAATCTCCCTGTAAAATATAAATATAGAACAGGAAGAATAAAGACTTGAAAAAAAAGTTAGTCAAAAAAGTATGAATATGCCCGTAATTACACTAATGGTGCTACGACATCGCACGCACTTTTTCGTATAAGTTATTTTCCTGGTCTATTGAAGAGGAGCTATTTTTGTGGTTTCACCTTACACTATTTCCTGCTGCATACTGTCAGCCCCTAAAACACCTATAGATGATTTACTCTAAGAGACCACTTTGACAAGTCGAGAAACAAATGAACGTCGTGTAGGTCGATGGCATATTAAGACGGTCTCTTCTTATAGTAATTTCTCTATACCAGGGCCTCTCGCGGTCTCTGTTGATCCTTTGGGGTCATTCCAGTGAAGCATAATTTTCGTGCTCTCCGAATATGGCAAAGATCTCTCTTCGAACCCTTATGTGCTTTCCCATAGTATCATTTGCTCCCTTCACGATACAATAATATTGTTCATGGATGTAAGGATCCAGTTCCTGAGTTACAGTTTCCTAACATGCCAATAGATTATTCTCAATAAAGAACGTTTTTTAGGAAAATTTACGTATATATTTTTATTTCCCCAATTTACCTTCAATCTTAAGAAGAAAATTATTCATATCATTAAACATTGAGCAAGACTTCATGTAATATTTAATTTTTAAGCATAGATTTAATTGAGAATTAAAGGTCTATCTTCAAAAATTTTGTTGCAGGAGAGTATTTAAAATATTTTCAGGTTTTGTAATTTCCCATTCAGAATGACCGTTTCAGCTTTTGAAATTCAGAAATGTCCGCTGCACCATTTTTACGACCGCAATTTGTGCTAACCTGTACTTTTGAGTGAATTTTGAAAAATCATTGGGGGCTTTATGGAATGTACCTCCAAAATCAGAAGATTTAATTCAAATTAGAAGGGCAATGCTGAGACAGATCAATTAGGTAAAATTAATTATTGGTAAAATGTTTTCGATAATAAATTGTGTTGATCGCAATCGAAAAGGCAGTCAAATGACAAAAAAACATGTTTGGCACAGCCAAAGGCTCCTGATTCATCTCTGAAACTATAGCGGCCTCCTCGTGACGGGATCACACCCTATCGGCTGTCGGGGAGGCAATGCAAGTGCCTCAGAGCCTCTGCCTGCCCACCGAGGTTTTTTGGAGGGAATCGGTAGAAGGCTGTTTGATTATCTCTACATGTAAAGAAATTTCATCTTCCTTTGGACAAGTGTCACAGCAGGGAAACACCGGTATTTTTCTGTCTTAAGGTTAGGACTTTGATACGGGGGAGAGGAAATCAGCATAGAGATTTGGCTCACTAGAGTATTCGGTGGGCTAATGACCCTGGGTGGCGATACGATAACTGCAGCACTAGTTGAAGGTCTATCTGCATCATCGGACCTCCTACCATCAGGTGGAGGTGAAGATGATTCTGCAATCACAGTAGCTTCAGCTTCAATGGCTGCTAAATCTTCAATGTTTAGTTTCTTTTCTTTTCTCACCCAACTGTCGGGCGGTCTTATTCAGCAGAGCGGCCAATTTCTCGTTCGACGGCTTTGGTTGCTCTTTCTCCAGTGCAGCCATTTTCATAGTGTCCTCCGAAGAGAAGACTTTCCCTACTCTAGGCACAGCAGTCCTACGGCTACGGTGCGCCTTGGCAGCTCCAACTTTATTAGCAGCGTCTGGATGAGCACGGTGCAAATGATGTGAGAGCCCTGATTTGTTGGTGACGTTGGCGAAGCGTATAAAGTATCCTTTGGATGCTATCGGACCCGGGCACGTAAGGAAATGACCCAAAGCAGATAGATTACCCTTGTAAAGCATTTGCAATATAATAATATTTGGTGATCATGATGCCGAACCATGTTATTCAAGTCAGTGGCCATACAGCCACCACCCTCTTTCTGGGCACAATGTGAGCAGCGACTCGACTTGAAGGGAATCCTAATGATGAACGCTCCCAAGCTAGGGTCGCCAGAAATGGTGGCTTGTTGTTCACGGGGCGCGCCACCATGCGCTCCCGCGTCCGAGGCTTCGTCCAAAGTGTCCGCTGCCAGTCGCTCCGAGGAACACGACGGGGTCGTGAGATGCAGACCCCCGACCCCCTTCCCCCGTGACGTGGGGTCCCCGAGATGATTTTTCTGTTTGGGATTTCCTTCCCTTAGCTAGACGCTCCCGTTTTAAGGCGCCGGAGACTCGCCTTTCGCCCATCCCTCTTGGCTGCACCTCGAGTTGCCCCGAGATGCATTACCAGGGGCCACCGCGAGGGGTGGACTTGTCGGCCACGCAACGGAAAAGCCAGGCTATTACGGCCATACGGTTGCGATCCCATTACAGGAGGGCTTCTCGGCACTTACTGGTGTAGGTTTACTAGCGTCGCCTATGCCACCGAGACCCTGGGCGACATCGGATCCCCAAAACCAAGTAATTTACTACCTACTGGAATGAGATTTATCCGCAATTTCTTTACTTAGCTGGTTGTAGGTTTTACTAGCGTCGCCGTACAGAAATGTTCTCACCACGCTGTCCGGGATAAACAGTATCCTATGTCCGTCTCCTGGCTCTAAGCTTCCTGCTCATCAAATCGGTACAGCCGTTCTTGAGTTATAAATAGTGTAACTAACACGACTATATATAGATATAACGGCGAACGAAAGGCGGCTTTCATTATCGCCTTCTGTTAAGTAATTGACCGCTAACGAAATCACGCGAAAACGTGCTGCAAAAACGTGCGTTCTCACACAGGAACGCTGTCGAAGATAAACAGTATATGTCCGTCTCCTGGCTCTAATTGCTCACCAATTTTCAGCCAAATCGGTACAGCCGTTCTTGAGTTATAAATAGTGTAACTAACACGACTTTCTTTTATATATATAGATAAGAGATTGTCAATAAATCACCTATTTATGAAGCACTATTACAACAGTTTTCTTTCTAAAAGAGTTAACTATTTTTCCTTTTTCTTTAATAAAAGGTATAACCAAATAAGGCGGTGAAAAGTGTTCTCAAACCCAACCAATAATCGCGACGCCCACATACTAGAGGATGAAATGGAAATGTCGTGAATTCAAGCCTTCTAGGGCAATTTGTTGCAGAGAATCCTATTTTTCATGTTTTATTTTTCTCACCTTCTATTGCGTGTGTCAGGCTGAAACACAATTCAGAGACAGGTTAAATAGTTGATTTTGATATTATTTTTGTCTACCAATTTTGAGTCAAAATTTAAATAGAAAAAGTTAATAATTTTTTAATTGATTTTCCATGTGATAACGTTGTAGTACTGGCTCAGATTTTGCTCTAGAATGTGTCTTATAACATTCTATAATATATATTGTTTTCAGATTTTCAAACACTGCGGACGACCATGAAACAAAATGAAAACCAATTTTATCAGTTTAAAAGTTTGAAATTCGCGCCAAAATGTTAATGTTTTCACCGGCTTATTCGGGTATACCCTTCAAAAGAAAATTATGAATGGAAAATAAATAACCACTGAAAAATTAATGTAGAGTTGATAATTCACACAGTGAGAGTTTAAACGATAATCTATCTGATATATTGAATCAAAACAAATCCAAAGTTCATTGAACCAAAACATTTATTGAAAAATACGTCTGTATCTCCAATATTGTAGCTGTAGGAAGACGCCAAAAAAATTGCAAATTTCGAAAATTAGAGAAATCAGTGAAAAAGTGAACTGCATCATGTTTCGAAAGTTCTTTCTTCCGTTCGAGGAAAAATTTTAATCGAAAAATTTGGAGCCCTTTTTGAGAAAAATATGGGAATGTTAAGGTTTTGTATAAATCATTGCTCAAAATGAAAATTCCTGTTTGAAATTCACAGAAAGTTGAGTTCGGTCAGATCGATCGGCGAATATCAGGTTTGGAGAAAGTCGTCTGGTTTAGAAGGTAGCTATGACCACAAACGGTTGGACAGTTGGACAAATAGACTGACGGACTGACCGACAGATTGACAGACACACTGGTGGAGATGCATTTTGCCAATTTTCTGTGTGAAGCGTCAACAAAACGTGGATTCTGTCTACACAATGAGTAGGAGAAATAATTAACTACACATAGGATAATATTAACCCATTTTCGATACCAAGGATCTACAATGTTTGTCAAAAAATCGCCGCAGAATTATAAAACTCTCTCTGTACTACGTAAATACATATTATGACGAGAAAGTTAAAATAACACAAGATACTTGCAGAAGTTTCTGTTTACTCATTTATCAGCAGTACACAGGAATTTAATGTTATCCTAACCGCAAACTTGGTGAATTTCGTCATAGAGGACAATTTTTCAGAGGAAATGTAATATTTATATGATTTATGAATGAAGTAGTTGAAAGAACAACGCTTGCTGGTAGTTACCGAACAAAACAAATTGAAATATTATAAATTGTTTTTCCAAGTATAAGCAATACACGAAGCCGACGTTATACTGAGGAAAAAAAGGAGTAATTCTAACTTTAATACTTTAGTTTTTAAATTTTATAAACGTAGTTCTTATGTAGAAATATTTTGAAAATTATCTGAAAACTTCGATTCAGTTTTACTCCTAATTTGTGCCTCAATTCTCCAATATATCTGGAACCGCTATTGTTCGGACACGAAAGAAATTCCCGACATTTTATCACCCAATCTAGTCGCATAATAAATCTCGTCCAAAATACCCGTACGTCTGAATTCGAACCCAGGTCCGCAGGAGCCAGCCCCTCTGGAATGCTGTCCCACATCCATAAATCGAACAGTCGATATCTGTTGTCGACCATTGCTCCAAATTGTTCCTGCAATGAAGCGCAGATATCACAGTAACTAAGTTGTTAACAAGAAGAGTTCACACACACACACACACACACATTCACACTCACACACACATATTCACATTCACACACACTCACACACACACACTCACACTCACACGCACACACACTCATACACACTCACAATCACACACACACACACACTCACTCACACACACACTCACTCTCTCTCTCTCTCTCACACACACACACACAGTCAGAATTCCAGTGATATATAGCTTGGAAGTGCCGAATGCTGGCAGTAAAGCCAAGAAAGTGTGTGTGGCGTTATTACAATAACCTCCTAATTTAAGATACGATGCATTCGAGTAAGGCAGGGATTTCCAACCTTTATCTTGCATCGACCCCTTTAAAAAGAATTGTTCCATAACCCCCTTACAATTTGTCTGAAATCCATCTCAAGCATAATCATAACACTAAGAATTGAGTATAAATGACCAAAATATAACTCTGCATACCATTCTTCGTATATTAATTGCATTGTTTTTTATTTTTATATGATGTTCTTTAGGTACATTGTACGTTACCTAATATATTATTTAAACAAATGAACACATTTCGTTAACAACTTTCCCTCTTAATGTGCAAATGGAATGATAGGGAAGAAGGTGGGGTTTAACATGCGAGAGTTTTGTGCGGGCACGCTAGTAAGATAATAAATGTGCGCCAACTTCTACTAAACGGAATCTACATTTTGAACATTCCAATTAGTCAGTCAGACCAATGTAGGATATTGTGGGAATGTGGGATTCTGGATTGTGTGGATTGTGGGATTCTTCTCAATGTAGGACATATTTATTTTGCATGCTGTGTGGATTATAAAGAATAACTAATAATTACTGCTATTGATATTTTGACAAATTATTGTGTCAATCAATTGATTTTATACACTTTATATCTTACCTCATATTCATGCAATGCGCACTGTTTGCAAATAATTGTGTTATTTTACCATTCATCTTATGTGGATATTTTTGAATATTAATTTTGCATATAAATCATCAGAACCATTGGTACAATTTCTTTTTTAAACCTTGCAATTAAATATGAAAATTGGTACGTCTTGTATTATAGCAAAATATTGGACAACATCGATGCTGTTTTTTCACAATGAATTTAAAACATGTGTCTAATTTTGTTGCCAACAGTACAAATATCATTTTTAGAAGGAGAAGAAATGTGTCATTACGTCTATTAATGACCATCTGAATTCGAAAACCTAATTACAACCATAATATATACGTGTGACCATAAATATCATAATAGATGCGTCAAGATCATAAGTCTTGGTCTAGAGAATGAAGTGCTAATTAAATGTTTGCCGACCTCCGGGAAAATTTATTTCCATCCTTAGGGTTGAACATACATAAGATGAAAGTTATATTCAAAACGCACATAAGCAATTATGCATTACACCAAAACAAAATAACCACACACATCAGGTGAAAATAATAAATAACGGGCATAATATAAAACATTAGTTGGTTCTTTATGTTTTTTTTCTTGTGTAAGGAACTGTCGATTCAATATTTCTTCCTGCTCGTAGCTTTTATCCCTGTGAACGTTTCCTACTTCAATCCTTGTGAACATTGTGTGTTTCATTTAGCGACGACTGAGTTAGTCGTGTGTTATGGCATCCCCGAACACCTCAACCTTGTAACACCTTATAAAATTTATTATTTGAAATATTTTTTACTTTGAAAATAATTGTACAATCTCGGACCTTTCCCTCGGAATAAGAGGCCCGACTCTTTACGGGGAGAGGGTACCATGAAATGTGTCAAATTATCGATTTTTAGCTAAATAAAAAGTTCAAATCTTCCTCTTTCCAAAAATATTAACACTTTCATTTGAAATATTTGAAAGTCCCTTTAATTCTCCCTTTAATTCTTGTTTAAATGTCCTTGTGCACATGAGTTACGCCTCCTTTTTTGACACTATACAATTGTGGCTATTTTTCGTAATTTTGCACGCATGATGGATTGTTAATGTGTTTTTGAAACATGCTCCTATTCATACGTTGGTAGCTTTGGTCTTTTCCGCTGATAGAGATGATCCTACGGAACAGAAATATGGATCAGTGCAGACTTTTCAAATACCTTTTGCTGAAAATGTAGTTATTTTGTAATTAATGTACCATTTCTCAAAAACTATTATTCACAATTTATTAAAATTTACAGAATCCATTCTGTATGATATTGCCAGAACGATCAAATCGAGACGCATTGATAATAATTATTTTCGTTTATTCACTTCATTCATCTCAAGTCACTCTGGCATAAGAACTAAAAAACGCTACTAGACTTCTGACAATCCTAACACCCCGGAAATCACACTAGAAAATGATCGCTACTTTTTGTCATGTCAAGCTTGTCACATTGATAATTGTACTGGAAAACACCCAACCGGTACCTAATGTCTTGTTAATATTCCTGGTATCTTGATCATTGTTTTGGAGAACAACCACCACTTGCTGACCTGTCCTCATGACACTTTCGAACCCAACCGCTATATAATAACAATAATTCTCATACTTTGACAATTGCGACAAAACGACAACATTCAGATATCTTAACATTTGTTTCAGAAAACAAACACCTTACTCGGACTTACGATATTTCCCTTAGACCTACAAATCAATGAAATGAATTAAATTTAAAAAATAAAGACCAACCTACGTTTCAAACTCCGCCGTTCATTTCCACAGAATGATAAGACCAAGTGTCCGTACCAACCAGTCAACTAATCGTGCTCATTCTACACGCTGAAATTATCCAGAATCGAAAAATTCCCCGCATTTATATCATCTCTTTATCAACGAACCTCTTTTTTATTAGAGCACTATGGCGATTCATGAGTTGCAGAACGATGACCAGGATGTTGATGATTGGAAGGATTCTGCGAATCGATCTGCGGGAAACCCCAGAAACTTTCCTCCGTCTTCAGGAATACCACAATACAATCTTGAAGTCAAGGGGCGAGCAAAGGTCTGCAACTGATATTCCTATCACATGTGACCCTGCTGTGCACATTTTACTTATTGCAATATGTTGGTTAAGCATTACATGCTTTATAATAGGGTGTCCCTTATTTCCCGACTTCTAAATTTTTGATCGCTCACCCTCTAATTTTGTTCGAATGACCTTAAAACATGCTTACACAAAATTTTGTTGAGATCAGATCATTCTCTCCCGTGCCAACTTGAGAGCAAACTGGACAATGACAGACAAGTCCAATTGAAATGATTGAAGGCGTTGTCATTGTCAACAATACTAATTATTTCAATAAGAGCAGCTTTCGATGGCTTAGCCGTCATCATCATAGGTTGGACAAGTCCAAATCTACCACCCGTTGCTGAGTCAGTTCCGAGGCTAACAGTGTAAGTATTTTAATCGACTGTGTCACAACGGTTTGCAGGTCGTTAGTCTAACATAATGTCATATTTTAATGTCATAGGCAGTGTCGAGGAACGTGTGTTTTTCAATAGGAAATAATATTAATTATTAATATAAAACACCAATTAACTGGACACAATTTATCATCAAATAAACAAGTTCTTGAAGTTTTATTTTATAACATAGGGAAATAAAATGTACAGCTAATGCAAGTCTCAACCAATGGTTTGTGGTTGCATGATCTTTTGGGAGAAACCAATATATCCAACAAGACCTAATCAGTATTGTTCGCAAAACGTATTAACTTGTATACGGAGTGAAAAGTTACGAACAAAAAGCCGCAAATAAGTGTGAATATATTGTTAATCATCGTGAAGAGGAGTTTAGAAATAATTTGAACAATCTATTTGATATTGCGCATCCGAATACTTCAGAAATGATTACATTGGAAGAAGACATGTTTTTACTTTGGCCGAGAGGGCCAAGACGTAAAAGCTATCTTACACGAGTGGACAAAGTATCGCGCATAAAGAAGAAAAGGCGAGACAAGGAGCATTACAAGAATGGAAAAGGAAATAGAAACAACAGTGTAAAGCGTCTATATCTTCTGCTCCTGCATGCCTCCTTCGTCGTCTGAAGATTCAAATAACGAACTTCTATGTTCACATGAAATCAGGGTGGTGAATTTTCGAGAGCACGTCAATATAGATAGCTGCAAGGTGTAGCACCAAAAATTTCATTACCCCTAAACTAATGGTTTCGATAGATGTCAGCTGATAAGAGATTCTGTATACATACTTCAGTAGCGGCACTTGACAACAGTACCCGAAGAACTCTACGAATAAATATTCTATTCTTAGAATCAGACACGCGAAGAGAAGAGAACGTTAAGGAACAATTAACTCGACTTTTAAGAGTAATTTATATGAAATTCGTACTGCTCATTGGGATAGTAAACTATTGCCTGCATGAAATATCAGGGATCCAAAAGATGAAAGACTTCCAATTGTTGTTACATTTGGGGGCAGTCAGCAGGTAATAGGGTTTCCAAAATTGCGGAAGTCTTCTGGAAAAGAACACACTAACGCTGTTTGGAATGTGTTAACGCACTGAGGTATCGAAAACAAAGTACAAATTCTTTGCTGTGACATAATTACATCAAACACTTGACGTTTTAAAGTAGCGTGGGTCTTTCTTGGAGAAAATTTAGACAAAGAATTATTATATCCGTGCCGTCCTCACATATACGAACTTATTTTACAATGTGTATTTGAATGTAAAATACGTGATGTAATCCTTAAAATTGTATTTTTGTTGATTGTAACTGTTTATGTCAATCCGTGGATTCAGTGCAGTGCAGCTGTAAAAGCACCTTATCAATATATCTGCTTTTCAAAAGTTCTAAAATCACATGAATGAATAGATTCCACAATTTCAAAAGCAGCTCTAAAAAAATTCAGATACCATATGTGGTATTTATTAAAAGAATTGTCTGTTGTACCACTCTTTGAAGATGAAGTAAACTACGAATCAAAATCAAAATGGGAGCAAATTTAGTCAGAGAGAATTTACACAAAGAAGAGTGATATATTTGTTTTTGTGTAGAATTGGATGGAGAATATTATGGTCTGCGCTAATGTCTCCCGTTAATATACAGTATATCTCCTAATTCAATTTAATCTTCATTTTATTTAAAACAATATCCGACTTTGTGCCAACAAAAATCAGATATCTGTTGTCTTTCCTGAAGATGATTACTAGTTTTATTCAAGGATTTCCGGGCCTTCGACCTGGAAAAGCAACTCTTAATATTTAGAAGCTCCAAGGTTATTTATAAATTTGAAAGATGTGAATGACTGCGCTGAAAGGGCTGTTAAATTAACGAAATATTTTCATGCACTACTAACTGTAGGTGAGGAGCAAAAGCAATTTGTGTTGTGTTATTCAAGAACATTGTTCACAGTATCCACATTGCAGGAAAGAAACACTCATAAAAGGAAGTACCCATGAGAAAAGTAGAGACCATAACGCAGTATAAAGAGTGAAAATGTATTAAATTGTAATATAAACGTACCTGTTAACCATGTCTCAATAGTTTTCCACTGACTTAACACAACAAAACCAATTCGGCACGGGTTAATATAGGCCTATTGAGCTGAAATTTTATTTTTGAGTAAATTTGATCCAATGGAAAATATTTAGGTGGTGAGTCCCGAATAATTAGCAAACAATTTTGTTTTTGCAATATAAGAGAAACCCTAATATTCAGGTATCCCTAACCCATATGTGTGTGTGTGTGTGTGTGTGTGTGTGCATGTAAGTATGTAGTATATCTAGTATGTATGTGTGTCCGGGGAGGAAACGTCGAAAATTCGAAAATAAGCCCTTAAGAGAATTGTGTAAATATATTTATAAATTATAGTGGTAGTCGTCCTCTACAAACTAATTTTTTCAGGTTTCTTATGAGAGCTTCTCTCACAGAGTTAACATTCTCTTTTACTTCTTTTCATAGGACATGAGCAACCAGTACTAATAAATATTTTGCCATGTCAGGCGTATATATATACTTCCTGCTTGGTGTTTCTTTGCTATACATAGTTCTGAACGTCCATTGCACATCTACAGCACTCTTCCTTTTGTAAATTTTAGCACACAGAAAGCATACTCCTTGCCAGAAGACGCCATCTTTACAAAACGCCAACTACGGCTAATCCTCAAACCACAAGCATTTGCTGCAACATTCAAAGAAAACCATTTGAGTACCTCTTTTAAATAGCATATACCAGGTGTGTGCATAAGTTCTTACCGGGTTTTATGATAAAGAAAACATGTAATTTTCAAAGGAAATTAATTTTTTGTTTATTCAAAATATTGGCCATCAACTTCTACACACTTCGCCCATCTTGCAGATAATTTATGTCAATAAAACTGTTTGTCTTTGGTGGCAAACGATTCGTCGTGCCATTTTTCAGTTTCTCCAAAATTGCCGAAGTGCTGCTTGCGGGCGCGTGCCCCGTGGATGCGAAGAGATGATAGCAGATGGCGCCAGATCGGGGGAATGCGGGAGGTGCGGAAGGGCGTCCCATCAAGCGACTTCGAGGTGCCTTTCACTGGTTTTGCTGTGTGAGACGGCGCATTGTCATCATGTGAGACTCATTTACCGAGTTTATTGATCTTCCCCCTTGCTCGAAAACGTCTGCTGATTTTTACTTGTGACACATTTAATACTTTTGCCAATTGCTACTGAGTTGGGTCATCATCCAATAACGTCTGCAATTTGCTCGTCTTCTCACTTTTGTGGTCTACCAGAGTGCACACTATCATTCACATTGAAATCACCACGTTTAAATTGTCTCACAAGTTCTAATCTTTGGAGCTAGTTCACCACATGTTACTACCAGAAAACGAGGACTTTCCACAGCCTTTTTCTTTTGATTAAATAAGAAAATCAATGCGTACCGCAAATGTTCTTTTTCAGGTGCAAACTTCGACAAAATCACTTGACGATACGAAAGAGACACAAGTGTTTCGCGGACTCAACTTGTGTGTGTTGGCAGTTAATGCCAGAGGAACAAACTGACAAATTAATATGCTACGTACTATTCGCTGGCGCAATCTCTTAATGAAACCGGAAAATACTTATGATACACCTGTTTTATGAAAACTGTATCATTTATAGTTTTTGCCGAATAAGTTAACTAAAGTGTTACCGGCTTTATGAACACGCTGTACATGCGTAGTCATGTTGCAGCCTGAGTCCCTCTAACATCAAACCAAGTATTTAATTTTACTAAATAAAATATTATTCTTAAAGGCAATACTTGTTTTCGCGCTTCATTAAAAATTTATGTAAGTTTTGAGAGCACCAGTAATATTAAAAATATTACTAGCTGATTATATGAAACTGTGAAAGATTGACCTCTGCACATCCTTTATCTTGAAAAAATTCCGGACCGGCACTAGTATAAAAGGGGCGATTATAGAAAGGGTCAAATATCACGATGGCGCTGACTCTGAATAGCCTGCTGGCTACTGTTGTTTTCTTTCTGATGACCTATTCAACTGCAGCGACTGAGATATGTGGTAACTTCGTCGCTTATTCTATAACAAGCAGAAGAAATGCAACAGGTTACAGAGAAGTATCAGTAAGTTTGAGTAATTTCATTACGTTATTATTATGTGTTTGATATTATTTTTTACATCATAGTTATTATTGAAATTATTATGTGAAAATGATACAATATTTTAGTAACGAAACACTTCTTTGATTAGTGCACCTGTTCAGACTTCGTTTTAAAAGATACGAAAGATTTAACAAAAAATGCATAATTAAATCCATCAATAGATTAGGTTTGTATTTTCATGATATTATTTCTGTGTATAAAAATGTTTTTGAAAGTAATTAACTTCGCACTCTTAGGTAATACTTTTAATGGGTGTCAATTCAAATTATTATTGTAATACGAAATATAATATTAAGAGCTGTATTGTTTTGAGCAATCGTGTTCGCATACGCGCGAACTGCATAACAAAGTAGAAATCAAAAATGCTTTTGTCAAAAGAACAAAACCACTCATATAGGTTTCTTTAGACAGAATTGCATGATTGCCAGACAAATTTTGAGATAAAATCGTGGCTACTGTAACTTGTAGATTCCTGAGAAATTTTCAGTATAAAACTATAGGGATGATTTTCACAAAGATTGGTGGTGTATGAGGTGATATTTTATTTTAAATGCATTTGCTTAAACCTTTGTGTGAATTGAATTTTTTTTTCCTTTTTCATATCATGGTTGTGCTTGTTCCGCTATAATAGTATTGTACGGTCCAGAAAAAGACTTGAATAATTTGTATATTTTTTGGAAATAAGTTTGTATTTCGCAAATATATATTTTGCAAGCGTAAATTGGTTTGTTGTTACACTTGAATGATTTTTTCATCAAACTAATAGTTTCCGTCGAAATTGTTATTCTTATTAACAAACCTAGTCATTAAAGCAAATTAATTTAATAATAACTTTATTATGTCTGCAGAGTGATCTAGCAGTACAAGATAGGAGAGCGCCAGATGTTCGGCTGGAATGGCAGCAAAACTCATGTGTTACGGAAGGCATTCGTCTACTGCGCATAAAAACATTTGTTGGCTGTGAGTTGATCAGAAGCTGTATTTACATGCCTTTTCTTAAGCATAAAGTAATAAATGATACTAATACATTCTTGGGAAAGGAAACTCTAGGAATGTTGGTTCCTACAAAGCGTATTTTTACTTTTTCGCCCTTACTTCGAAGAAGCAAAAGTAATTGAAGTGCACTGGAAAAGGGCGAATTTTCGATATAGAAACGCATTGACAGGCCCTGGTAACGAAAAAGTGGTTAAATTATATGTCAATATACGTAAGTAAATTACTTCTTGTAAAATGTAGCGATTCATATTTTGTGAGTCATTCATACGGAAAAATCGGTTGACGGTAAAAGGTGTTCCGTCAGATCACCTGTCTGCGTGCCTGCCTGTCTCTACTGTCCGTCTATCCTTGTGCCTACAGTGAATTGATTGATTGCTTGATTGATTGATTATTTCGTGTTTCCGGGCACGTCAACTGCTTTGATCATTAGTGCCGTCAGTGTAGTGCATGTTTTTTTTCTCGGAAGACGGCGGTGATCTTCCTCCACTGGATGGCGAGATCCGGTGCCGACTTACCGTCGGCTAGTGGGGTTTCCCCCTAACCACGACTCTCCCACCAGCGAGGCACCGCCCCAGCCGGGACAAGCTCTAAGCTCCCGACCGGTCTCCCGGAATTGTGGTAGTGTAGTGCATGTTAGTGTAAGTGTGTGTGTAAGGGGAGAGGATAGGACAAGGAAGAGGAAGGACAGATCGCGCGCGGTCCGTGGCCCGTTTGGTAGGGTACTGCTCCGGCATTCGCCTGGTGTTGATCGGAGAAACCACGGAAAACTACCGATCAGAGCAGCCGGCCGCTAGAATTCTCCTCCAGACAGCAACTGAATTCGACCTAGCTGAAAAGCTAGTGTCGAAAATCCTGCCGCCGTCAGGACTCGAACCTAGGACCTCCCGGTCAGAGGCGCTGCAGTGACATCAGTTGATGCACTGAGCTACCGCCCCGGTGCCTACAGTAAACGGTGGCGCCTAAATCGTTGAGACTATTTTCTAAAATTAACATTCTTCAATCGATTAAAAAGTACTCGAGGCTCTCTGAGTTTGAAACGAATATTGCAATTTTGGCGGTATTTTACATTAAACCTCAACATTGTCAAACTTTTCTCAAAACTAGCTCCAATTTTCTTTATTCCACTTTGTCCTCGGATAGGACTCTTAAAAGAATGGTAAACATTTCATTTTCGTAAATCGCATATCTCTTATTCTTCAAAAATTTCAAAAGTTGTTTGTTCAAAAATGTTTTCGGCATCTTCCTACAACTACAATATTGAACATAGAGATGTTTTCCTTATTGAAATCTGTCTTTTATAGACATATAAAAGACATATATATATATATATATATATATATATATATATATATATATATATATATATATATATATATATATATTTTTTTCTTAATTTAGCAACTGCATTTATTCATTTCTTGGATATCAGGGCCCTGATAAAGTTTTTCTGCCAAACATTCGCCGTTTTTCGCGCAGCATTCCATAACTTTCTTTCTACTCCGTTGCGAGAAAGTCAAAATAAGAGGTTGGGACAAAATTGTGTTTATTTATTTTAGTAAAATCGTCCGTACTACATTCATAATTACGCGATTACTAATCATATTTTGAGAAAAGTTTACATAATAGGAATTAAATATATAATTTTCAAACCTAGATTTCCTTAAGAAAAAGAAATATATTTTCTTAAAGAAAACCTACATTCAATAATAATGCAGTTGTATGAGGGGAAAAGGTTTTTTTTTTCTTTCGCAGTTTTCGAAATTTTGAAGAATTTATTGTACATCCGACAAGGCAATTTTATAAGAATGCGTTGCTCTGTTGCTCGAGCAAAAACTTTTAAAAAATTACAAGTTTTTGTTGAGAATTTTTTAAAATTATCCTTGGGACTTCATGTAAATTTCCTTAAAAAATTAAAGAGATCCATGTTAAATTCAAGAACCCAAGGTACAGACGTTTAAAAGACCAACACGTTTCGTTACCACGGCCGCAAAAACGTGTAGTTTCTTTATACTACGTAGAGGAGAAAGTAAAAATGTTAATAAATATAACGAAAATCCTAATTTAATTTTTTAACCTTTTCCAAATATTTTAAGTCCATTGTATTACTAGTGAATATTTTATTGAATATTCCTTTTTTTATTACACGGTTTATACATACACTAATTTCAAATAGTGTGTTCTCTGTAATAAGTTTTACTTCAAGCAAAAACGACACGCTTCTATTCCCGTCACTCTACACTGAAACTTAATTAAATGATTGCATATGATTTACTCGATAAAAGGAATTACACTTAAAACACGAAATTAAATTATGTTTAATATTATACATGTCGGGGCTACATCAGAGCAGTAGACTGATTAGAATTATATCGCAGACCCCGACAACCCTGCGTAGTAATAAATAACAATATAAAATGAGCTCTTCCCCCAGGCTGATTAGCAACGAATATGTTGAGGAAATTCAAACACATTTCTTCTATTTTTGTTATTTAATAATTCAAAGAATGTTAATGATATTATTTGTAATGTGCTAAATGATAATAGCAATTTGATCACATGTTTTTAAGAAATGTTAAAGTGAAAAAGTTTATGAATTCATAAATGAATTATATGAATTAATTGGTACATTTAAGTAGACAACATGGTTGAATTACGAGAAATTTGAAATAAGTTTACTAATTGAAAGTGATTGAAATAAAGTTAGTTGCAGATGCAACAATCGTTAAGTTCCTCTCATGATGAAAATTTATGTCTGTAAGCATCGCTGTATTGAGAAAATTAAAAAGCTTACCCCGCACAGTAGATGACGTTCGTCTCTCACCAGATCATCAAACGAAGTGAGAGGAGAGAATGGGACCAGTTCAGAGCATTGGACGTGGTGCATTGGTGTGTACAATGATAATATACCATACAACTTGTATATTGAGTTGTCTCCGTTCACATTGAGGAAGTATAAATTGAACTAATTTGCTTGTATTATACAAACATGATTTGGTGCGTAAATACAAAATAAAGTTTTTTAATCCAGAGTTCTTGCAGCCAATCACATGCTTGCAATGAACACGTCACCAATTGTAAATGTTTGGATGTCTTAAATTGTTTCTGCACAGATTGTGAAGGAATAAGTCAAATGCACAATTCTATGCAGGTTGATCATTGAAGTGATGTGGCACGACGAACGATTACTACATGGATCCTCCGAGCGAGGTGGCTCAGGATATCAATTGATATCACTGCAATTCGCGAGAGGTCCTAGGTTCGAGTCCCGAAGGTGGCAGGATTTTCGACCCTAGCTAGAGAGGTCAAATTCAGTTTCTGCCTGGAAGAGAATTCTAGCTGCCAGCTGCTCGGATCGGTAGTTTTCCGATCAATACTAGGCGAATGTCTGCTCAGTATCCTAACAAACGGGCCACGGAACACGCGTGATCTACCCTTCCTGTTCCTAACCCCTTACACACCTCTCGGGGATAACACATCCACTACACTTACTGGACTAATGACCTTAGCAGTTGACGCGCCCGGAATCTCTAATCCATCAATCAATCCTAGACGGGAGGAAACCAGCCAATGGTGATGCGTTGCTGTGGCGACGAGAGTGGTCTGGTAGTCGTGAGACACAGGCGGTCGGTCAGGGAAGCTCTATTGACTGTCCCGAAGGAGTGTTTGGAATCGTTGTGGTTAAAATCCTAGCCGCTGCCGCGCTTTTAACAACTAAATATATTTTTCTTTCTTATGATCTAATTTGTATTGTCACTAATTTGACTGTTAGGTGTGTTCAGATACATATAGTTGCGAAAACAATTAACTTTTTAAAAATTTATTGAAGTCCCAATGACTGCTGAGATCATTAGTGTCTAATACATGTTGCTGTGAAATGAATATTACAAGCACATACATTGCAATACATAGTTGAGATCAGGCTATATCATTTTATAAATGTTATCCAGTATTTCATGTTCAGTACTTCATGTTCATTAGTAACTGTATTAACTTTTCCATCAGTGAAGAATGGGAGGCCTATCACGGACTTTAACATTTATTTCTAGTACCTGAACCTCGATTACCACCACCTGGGTACGAGCTGGTACCTGGGCTGGGCTGGTACCGCCTGCACGTGAAGCCGCTCAACTGGGAGGACGCACGCCTGGCGTGCGAGAAAGAGGGTGCGCACCTCGCCGTCCTCAACTCGCAGGAAGAGGCCGACGCCCTCAAGGCGATCTTCGCGAGGGCGCCAGCTCAAATCCCCGGTGCTACGTATCATCATGTAGCTATCATAGGCTTTACGGATTTGGTCGAAGGAAAATTTTATACGATATTTGGTAAGGCATATTCGTATGGTAGAATAAATTTTATGAATGTTATGGAAAACTACATTTACAATATTTACTTGGCTGTCCGAGAGTCACCACGTCCTGGGCACAGATGTCAAAGTTTCGGCCGTTAGCTGCGACCTTCCTCAGGGCGGAAACCATGCCTCCAGGACACTGCGTCTCTCGGACAGCCAAGTAGATAATGACTCCGGACGCAAAAACTTACGCTTTACTTTGAGAATATATCATAATATATGACCCCCTTATATTTTTTAAACTTATGTATTAAGAAGGACAGCAATTTCAATTTTAATTAAATTTTTCCAATTAGTAATTTCTCACAGCAGTAGTAACTTTTCGAGAACTTGTTTTGTTCCCACCTTCAGGCTGCAATTAATTTATTTAAAATATTCAAATATAGTATTTCATAGTATTACATATAAATGAGTCAAGTAAAAAATAAAAGATCAGCTTTCGCTTTTTGCTTAATAAATATTTTTGTTAGTATGTTGTCCCGTGACATAATCTCAGGATACAAATTTAAACACTGGGCGCGGTCATTGTCAATTTCTCCCCCCCCTTCTTTGCTTATATTTTAGAATATCTCTTTTTGAATGTGGTAAGGTATGACGCAAAAGTATAACGCTAACCATTATTCAAGACAATTTGTTTACTTATTTTAAGACAAAGTACATGGGCTCAAAGAGGGAAAGGCATCGTTCAGTTATTTCGTTTAAATTTATAGCAGTAGGGGTTTCGTTTTGCAAACAGTTTGATCTTTCCACTAAACCAATTTCGTGATTATTTTAAACGAAATATAGAGGGCTCCGCCGTATTATCGGGCGCTATTATTCGTTGGTATTTTAGTATTGACACTTTTTTTAAATCATAAAATTAATATAATGAAGCTTATCTGCCGTCATTTTTTCATAAAGCAATTTTCAAGACCAACTACAAACAATTTCAAAACAATACAAACATATCCCTGCACCATTTGTGGGGGAATTTAGTTATAGTGTGTAAAGCGAAAAAAGAGAGCGCTTTAAGGTTGAAGATTGACTATCTTTAAATAAGGTTAGTTCATAAATACATGCAATATTCACTAGTTGTCTGTTACATGTATCCCATGACAAAAGATTTTCTGTGATTCATTACGTTTTTAAGTTAAAGCGGGTAGGAGTAGATACTACAATAGTCCAGTACAACATATGTGCACAGATATAGCTAATTCAACAAGCAGAATACACTACATAGAGTGGCTTATGCGCCGCCATCTTTGCAGCAAATTGAAGCCATGATTTTTGCACTCAAAGCAGCGCCCTCTGAAGAAACAGAGTATTTTAGTATTCCGTTCGGAGCTGGTTTAGGCTGGGTGGGCACGGACCGCGAATAATAAAAATTCTCTTACTCTGTAATTCACGACCAAAATCCAATCATTTATAAACGAAATTACAATAATTAAAGAGAACGAATTGAGAAACTTTTAAAACACGTTGCTTTCTTCATCGGTTATTGTCATAAGAATAGAAGCTGTTGAAATGTTAATGTAGTTAGCATAACGCCTAAAAGTGAATTTTATTGCAATAAGAAGTAAACAAACAGATTACAAATAATGTGGCAAACTAGAGAAATGATATATTTGTGCTTTGATGGCTTCTATTTTTACAGACAGAACATACTGAAGGCATTGTGAATATTATTACTCTAATCACTAATATAATTTAAATACAGATAAACGAAAAGACAACAATATAGAAAAAAGATCTGATACAAACAATAGGTTGATTCACTACAGCAGTTCTGCATGCCACCATCAGGCACTTCTCATGTTTTGTATGCAAAAACATGGCGGCCCCTAGCTCGGCCAGCGTCTCCCAAGAGCGCTGAATCCATAGGGTCAGCTACTCTGTGTAGTACATTGTCGCTCATTGAATTAATAACACATTTCAATTAATTTTCCAAAAACTTGTTTAAATCGTTTTCCATAAATAGTAGTGATTGAATTTATCCATAATTTGAAAACCTCCCCATTTCATCGGTTTCAGAGCAAAAAATGATAATAAAACAATATTTTAAGGGTTATCAATTTTTTATGTAGCGCATGTGGTACTTTTCTATTGCAACTTTGGTAAAGTTCATTTTTTGTGCGGTGGAATCGCAAGGTACAGCCACCATATTTTTTATAATTTGACTGCTTTCTCAGGTGAAACGCTGGAGCAAGCTGGATACGCAGTATGGGGCACTGACCAGCCCAACAACGCGAAAGGAAATATAGATTCGGAATCAGATTGCGGAGGAATCGAACGAACCGGAAAGCTGAACGACTTGCCATGCCGGTCTTTGAATGCGTATTTCTGCGAGTTCCCGCTTTGAAGAGCAAGATAAATTGCCAAGAAGAATAGTGACGTTTCTTAAAAGTGATTATGAGAAGCCACTAAGTGCAACAAGGTCGATTATTATTGACAAGTAGTGATTCACAAGTGAGTAATTACCGACGAGCACGTAATAGACTTTTGGCCTCATTCAAATACAACATTTCTTCTTATTCATTTGCTGATTTAACACTTTTATATATTTTGTAAATTTACATTTTATATAATTAATGGAATTGCTGAGACGTCAGCAGAACTCTTTATTACATCGAAGGCATGGAGACATTTTAATTACTGCTCGAGACTGTTGTATTGGATCTAATAATGAGAATTGATTCACTCCGACCACTTAATAAAAAGTGAGTGAATGCTATCAAAAAGATAAAAAAAAGTGTTACTAGTTTTAATAATTTACTTAGAGTAGGTCCTGTAGCTCTCATATTTTGGAATAATTACTTGCAGTCAGATTTTGCTCAATAATTGAAGAATAAATAACTTATGTTTGTTTTAAATTATTAAAGAAAAATAGATATTAAGTGTATATATATTGTTTTTTGTTCTATAACTATTATTGAAAATTTTTGCTTTTGTATTTGCCATACATTCTTATAAAAGTTATCATAAATACTCGTGTAAAGTGGGTTTTCTGTAGAAAGACCACCGTTTGATTTTATGGTTTGAAAAATATTCAGAACATGTTTGTGGTTATTTTAATACCTAACATTTTCAAATCACTGCAGTTTTTATTTTCTCGTATACGTACGTATATACGGACTAATATACTGCACCGAACCCGGTCTCCCAGACCTACCTTTGCTTACCTGGGCTCGTGTGGCCGGCTAGCTCAGGAAGCATGTAGAGTAAAGAAGAGTAGATGGTGGACGGATTTTAAAAAAATGATGATGAATTTAAAATAAAATTATTGAGAACACAAATGGACTTTAATGAAAAACTTAAATTTTAAGCATACAAAAAATCAAAGGTCTTAGTAATTACTTCTTCTATTTTTATGCTATAAAACTAATGTATTACAGGGAACTTAATAATGTAAGGAAGTCGCCAATGCGCGGCGAGCACTTCCTTGATAAGAGTTTCTTTAAACAAGCGTCGCGCCTGAAGGGCGCACTGAAGATCTTGCCGCAGCTCGACAATCAAAACACAGTCACCGTTCGCAGGCAGGTCCGCTGGGGTGGGCAACCTCTACAGGTCGCCGAACCTCACACCAGGCGGCGTGTCCCGTGGGTGTCGGGGAAGGCCCTTTGAGTCCCGCGTCGGCGGCGGTGGTTGCGGTGGCGCAGCGTGACCACGGCGACGCGACGGCGGCAGCGGCCACAGCGGCGGCGCAGTGACGGCGACGATGATGACCAAAAGCGACGACAGCTCAAGATTCAGGTGTCCAGCAACGCGATTATACTCGTCGCGTGAATTGTGACGGGCGACGCGGGCGTGATCGGCAGAGATCAAAAGAGAATATATTCGACAAATGAGCAATAGGAGGAACTACTCGTCCTCAATTTAAAGCAAAAAGGGGCACTGCCCTTCTCCGGCTCTACTGCTCTGCGAGCTAAGCGCACCTCAGCGCTCACCTCTCCTACCCTTCTGCTCCGCCTACCGGGATCTCTCACACCGTTCTCATCTGGCTGCTCGGCGCATGCCAGCGCTCGCAAGTCTTTTCTCCCCCCCCCCCAGTTTCCCAAATGTTCTAGAAGTTTCCAAAAATTTTACCAAATGTGCTTCTATTGGCGAAAGGTTCCTACGTCTTACTTAAATTTGGTCCAATAATATCTTACGTTTTGTCGGTGTGTAAAGCGGAATTTTCCATGCGGCGCTTTCACTCGCACACTTTTCGTAAATAAACGCAGGTGGTCCCTCCCAGAGTTTCCAAACTGCGCAGCCCCCCTTCCCAGCTAGATCCCCAGGGATAGACCCACGAGAATTTATACAATGTTTTCCCACGCGTCACTCGACAATCTCTCGTTCTCCATGTAACTTTGCTACCAACACACGATGGAGCCTTTCACTATGAAATACAATATCCCCTTACCGTGGTCAGTGGTTTATTAATGGAGACACTATGGTTGTAGCGTAAAGAGGGAGAAGGAATAATAAATGAATTCATGAACATAGACTTATTTTTTTCAAGAGTGTTCTTTCATATAGGCTTTTACCATACCTTTTAGGCGACAGTCGCCGAGAGCCTGACCGCCAAATACATTCTCCCTTTACCTACCATCTAAAGAAAATATTGAACACAGTTGTGGCAAAGTACACTTATGGGCACATCAAATCATGTAATGTGGAAAGGCTTTTTTTCTAATTACAAGGTGACCGGGAGCAGTAGCTCAGTGCATCAGCTGATGTCACAGCAGCGCGTGTGGCCGAGAGGTCCTAGGTTCCCACTCCCCACGGCGCACGGTGGTGCATTTTCCCGAAATCCTGGCCAAAACCTCAAAAATGAAATCGCGTTTACTGAACTTTTGCAAATACTACGACACACTGTATACTTGGGGGCATCTGTTACTGCCCACTTCGTGTCTCCGGGTCAATTCTCCTGGCATCAGTAGTCCCCCGAACTTACCCTTCGCGGCGTTCGGTAGATCTGCAGTGAGAGAGTAACATAGAGAGACCGTTTTATTTATAAATGGTGGCCATACAAAGTTGTGCAGAGTAAACTGGCAGTATGGATTCTCTGACTGAAGGCTTGTGGAGTATTTTCATGTTTGTTTTATAATGCATTAATGTATAATACCGACGTGGGATGAAATATTAAAATGCATGAAATTCATACAATAATTTTAATTACTCATAAGTTCACGTAGGCTGAAAGTTTCCAATTTCGCGGAATTCCGCGATGTTTCTAAATTCATTTACTAGCTGACTCCATCCTCTTTCGAATTCACTTATAAAATCATGCCCCAACTTGCCCCATTAGTAAATACAAAGAATTAACTTTTCGTCGAGCACGAGTGACCGCCGAATATCCGTCCTGAGAACGGGAACTGCTTTTACAATGCTGTTTCTAGCGGAAAATTTTGATTCCTTTTACTAAAATAATAAATTTACTCAATACTATCAACAAAAAATGAATATTTTTAATTTTTGTAACAGAATATGACTATTCACTAATATTACATGAACATAATATTTATGTACATATTACATCTTCCGGACTGGATTACGCACATTTTATTTCATTAAAAATTATACATAAAGTAATATTTACCTAATATGTGTCATCAAAACTCCTCTTAAGGAAGGGTGTGCGCTCGATGAAAGGTCAAATACGTATGTGATATCAATGAAACTCATCATAACAGTTTTAAAAAATAAATCAAAAATACAATTGATCGTAAAGGAATAATTGTTTACTTAACTCCTAAGTTACATACCAACAATTATTTATATTAGATTGTTATTATTATAAAATTAGTATTATATTATTTTTTTATGAAATAATACCGCAACTACAGTTTGAATATGGTCAAGAAACTTATTCAAAGGCAATTCAAAGAAAAATGCTCTGAATGTAAAGCTTTCCAAACAAGATTATGGTAATAGCAAAGACAGTAATTCAGCATGACGCTGTTTTGAGAAATCTACATATTCCTCGGAAAGAACCGGGATAGATGATGGTATAATTAAGAGATTTAGAAAACAATTATTGGCAATATCTAATGGATACGCTATTAGCATTTCTTTTCTATATTTTTTGTAGTACGCACTGGACACTGCCAAGAAATATGTTTCCAAATATTCAAAGTAATACATGCATATAATCTATTCACAAAGATATAATACGGTATAGAGAAGGATTCTCGCGAACATGTTCAAGACTGCACCCAATCCAGGGGATGTTTAATCGTCTGTTGAGATCTTCTGTTCCTTTCATTTCCGGCTTGAGGGATGTTCCCAAAATAAAGTTAAAATTCTTGAACAAATATGCTTTGTCTCATTTGCCTGAACCCAATATCACCGTAGGGAGAAATGTACCCTAGTGAAATATGTGATCTTCCTTTCCGGTTCTTCGGAAATCGCCAAAATGCACCACTGTGCGGCGGCAGGATTTTCGACACTAGCTTCTCAGCTACGTCGAATTCAGTCGCTGTCTGGAGGAGAATTCTAGCGACCTTCTGATCTGATCGGTAGATTTCAGTGGTTTCGCCGATCAACACCAGGTGAATGCCGGATCAATACCCGAACAAACGGGCCACGGACCGCGCGCGATCTTTCGTTCCTCTTCACCGTCCTATTCTCATCCCTTACACACACACACACTTACTTTAACATGCCCTACACTACCACATATTCTGGGAAACCGGTCGGGAGCTTAGAGCTTGTCCCGGCTGGGGCGGTGCCTCGCTGGTGAGAGGTGGTTAGGAGGAAACCCTACTAGCCGACGGTAGGTCGGCGCCGGGTCTTGCCATCCAGCGGGGGAAACTTACCGCCATCTCCCGAGGGAAAACATGTACTACACTTACAGTACGAATAACCAAAGCCGTTGACGCGCCCAGAATAACCAACCAACTAATTGCAAGATAATTTTTTTTCTTTTATTTATTTTCTTCCTGTTCGGCAGTTATGCCTTTCTGGGGTTTTCACAACATACAATCTTGTATCTTACTAGCTAAATTATAGGATTTCATACATTGTATTTCTAATATATCTAAACAATTTTACAAACAATACGCAAATTTTACAATACATAATTCATTCTTAAATCAGATTCAATTCTTTCATGAAATAAATTCATTCTTAAAATAGATACTCTCTATAAATACATTCAGACATTTTTGTTGAATTTGGGATGAAAATTTACATATTTAACATACATTATTAGAGTGAATATTTATTTTTTAGTGGGGTTCTTTTCTATTCTTCTATTCTTTTCTGTCTATTCTTTTGGGATTGTGTTTTGTCTATTCTGTCTATTCTTTTGGGATTGTGTAATGTTTTCCTCGTTGTGAATTTTGTTTACTGCAAGGAGAGGATGGAAGAAGAGTACTAAGTTTGTCACATTTTTTTCTTATATGTTCAGTTAGGGGTTCTATTTCAAGTTCCCTTTGAATATGTGTATTCGAAATGAACCAAGGAGCCTTTGCACATTTTTGTAAAAAAATGTTTGATATTATCTGAAATTTTTCAATGTTGGATTTAGCTGTGTTATTTCAGACCGGATAGGGGTTCCTCTTCTGGGGTGGAAGAGGACCTAACTGCCAGAAAATGATCCATAAAACGGGATCTGAACGGCAGTTCCAACGAAGACCTTTGTCGTGGTGAAGACAGCCTCGAAACAATATCACTAACCTCAGGGTATTATGAGGTCCCGTGCATAGGGAAACGTGTGAGGACTTCAACGGTCCAAACAGCAGTGACGAAACTGTTGCGGATAGCGGAAGAATCAGCGCTATTCATGGAGTTAGTACATGCAATGGATCAGGTAGGGATCTGCAGCCTTGGCCGGCAACCTACGTAAAGGAAGTACACCTTGAAATAAAAACAGTGCAAGCCTGGAGGCCCAAAGGTTGCAGCCCCACCATTAGGATACCTAGTTGTAGGTCGGTACCCTGTACTATGAAATTTCTATTGCTTTTCTAAGACTCGGAAAAGAAGCCGGACTGCACTAAATGTTGACGACAATGGCAAAAACAACGGTTTTTTCTATTTTAAACTTGGCGTTTGGAATGTTAGAAGCCTAACAGACAAAACAGTAGAACTCGTGAGGGAACTTTAGAAAAACAAATCTTAATCATTGACTGCTTTTGGGCCACTTTTCCTCCTTCGTTCAGCGTGAGGTCGCCACGCTTTCTGTACCGGTCGCAGCCGAACACACGAATAGTTAGGATACGTTCGTATTGTGCCAATCGCGTGGCATCAGTAGAGCGTGGGCCTGCCACGGTCAAGCCACGCCCGGAGACAAACCGTCTCTCGTGGTGAATGGTATGGTGAGGGGAAAACCTGTCGTCAAGGTTCGAATCCACGCTGGTAGGTAGTGTAGGATCCGGCTTAATTGGCTCAGGGTTTCATCTGATTGCAATGCAGGAAGGTCGGGGGGGGGGGTCGAGTCCCCACAGTGGCAGGATTTTCGACACTAGCTAGATACGCTGTCGTATTCAGGTGCAGGGTCAAAACGAATTCCAGCACCCGGGAGCTCTGTAATTTTCCCTGGTTTCTCCGACACCAGGCGAATGCCAGAGAAAAATAGGCCACGGATCCGATACGCACATGATCTTTATTTTCTCTCCTTGTTCTATCCACATCCCTTACTTACACTAGCACTTACACCCACTACATTTCCACACATATCGGGAGACCATTCGGGGCTAATTTCCAGCTTGTTCCGGCTGGAGCGACTGCCCGCTGGTGAGAGGTACATAGTTCAAGCAATTCCGACTTGCAGGTCGGCGCTTGATCACACCATCCAGTGGAAGAATAACACCGCCACCTCCCGTATAAAACACGCTACACTTACGGGATTAATGGCCACAACTGTTGACGCGTTTGGAAACAAAATAATGAATCAGTTAGTGTAGAAAAGATGTAGATTAAACGCGGACGTCCTATATCCTCTCCCCCATTTTTATTGTTTGTATCTTAAATTATTTAATTACATACTGTTTACCTACTAAGCACTCCCCACGTGATGGACAATGTAACAACGCATCATAGAGTTGTCTAGAATGAAATTAAACGTTTCCTCGTCCATGTTTTCTTAATCAATCTTGCAAGATCTGCGAATACAAAAGAGTATTCAGAAGCAATAGTAATTTTAGAAACTTCACGAGTTCATTGTATTTGTGATAACTGCAGGGTTAAACCTACAAGGCAAGCGAAGATAAAATAAGGTCATGTGGCTTGGACCTCTGCTGCTAGATCGGCCTTGCTACAGAAGCGTGAGAAGGAATTTCTGCGGGTGGGGTATAAAAGGGCAGCGCGTGGTAGGGCGTTTCGTGGGGACAGGGCATGGACATGGGCACGAGGATGGGCTCCCGGCTGTTAATCGCATCTGCGATGACGCTGGCGGTGGCGTGGGCGGGCGCCGACAGCTGTGGGGGCGAGGGAAGCAGACCAAAGATCTCTGTTGACGTCACCAGCCACCGCAACGCCACTGGCCACCGATTCGTCAAGGTATTGTCCTCGAACTTGCATGATGTCACTGTAGTCCCTCTGACCGAGAGGTCCTAGGTTCGAGTTACGACGGTGGCAGGATTTCCGACGCTAGCGACATAGGTAGGGCGAATTCTGTCGCTGTCTGGAGGAGAATTGAAGCGGCCGGCGGCTTCGATCGGTAGTTTACCGTGGTAGATGGGCGGCAACGCTGGTTCGTAGCAATTAAAATGTAAATGAATCCTCGCATGCAGGTCATTCACATAACGTGGGGGGGGAGAAACGTCAAGAATTTTATTTTACATCAAAGGCCCAGTAGAACTGAGCTTTGTTAAAAATGATTATGAAGTATTTGTTGGTGGAGTTGTAAATGACGTTTTCAACTTCATCCATTGTTAACGTTTAGCATAATGAAGGTTAACCCTCGAGCGGGCACGCTGTAGCAAGGAGTGCAACATACATACATTTTTGTATTTCAAAGGAAAATTTCGGAGCTGATCATGGGAAGTATTCCCATAGCAGTGTCACTCCACTAATGATGTTGGAATGATCTCGCAAGCAGTTTCCTGGCGCCTTTCAACGCTGCCCGAGCGGTTCGTTGCCCTGCGTGCCACGCGCGCCCGCTCGAGCGCGCTCCAGTGATGAGTCACGTGACCCTGAAACCCGAGCGTACCACTTCAGCGGAAAGCAGAAGAATGGGAGCCCTTATCGACTGTCAGTTAATGCACCAAGGTTTATGAGAAATGAACAGTTACACAAAGAACTCTCAATTCAAGACATAAAAACATGGATACTAAAAATCTCAAAAAATGTCTACTCATCCTTACACACTAGTCCAGCTTATGGACGTTTTAAACTAGGAAAAACATCTTCAATAAATTCAAGAATTAAATTTAAATTTTCAAATGACTTGCTACAACCTCCCTAATTTTACCACTATATATAATTAATATTATACTATTGCCAATATATTATACCTTTCTTTTGTTTCACAAAAATAAAAAATGTATCTAATCAATTGAAACCAAATGTTAGAGGTCCCTGTTAGGGTATCCCTCAGTATTTATGTACATAAGTTAAATTGTATCCCTTAGTTAATGTATATATCAATTGATTATTATTTGAACTAGTTATATTAATATATTCATTACCTTGAAAGATTCTGTCTGTAATCGCAAAAGAATGAAATAATTTTTTTTAAATTCTCGGGATGATATTGTTGTGTGGCTAATTTTGCATGTAGAAAAGCCCAACAGAAACGTGACAACAAATAATTACTACACAACCTACAGTAGGTAACATTTCTGTTCGTACACCTGATATCTTTTTCAATAAATACTGAATTTTGTTCTTTGGTATTGATATACTTTAAAAACAATTTTAGGTACGCTTCTTAGGTTGTAAGAAAGGTATTGCATGCCCTAACTTTTTTCAGTGTTTATTGCAAGTGTTTTTGTTACTTCTGATTCGTGAACGAACAGAAATGGTTAAAAAAGTGACATATTCTTATATATTGCAAGATACTTTTGTGTTCGGTCTAATTACCACGTTTTTTGGTATATACATACAAAAATATGTTACTGTTGAGAATTAAACCAATATTTATTCTATGTTTTTCTGCAGTGTTACATTTATCAAACGTTGCTGTACGAGCAAAACTGGTACATACTGTTTTCTTTGTCAAACGGCTATTGGATATTGATTTGACAACAGTAGGGACTGTGAAAAAACAAAAAAGAAATACCTTCATATTTTCTACCTCACAAAACACGAAGTAGATTCCTCTACTTCTGGATTCCAGAATAATTTTACTCAGATTCTTGTGAACAAAAGAAAGCAGAGTGGTCGTGCTTCTTTCAAGAATGCGTGACAAACCTGACCTTCAAGACTGTGATATGAAAAAACAGTGCATAATTATTGATTGTAAAGCCTCAAAGAGAGGAGTGGACACTGAATTAGATGTGCAGATGGTATTCCACGTAAAGGATTTCGAGACGGTGGCCAATGTCTTTCTTTAGGAGGATGGACATTGCAGGAGTGAATGCATAAGTTATCTTGAAACGCAACAACTCAAGAACCCGCAGAAAATGACTGCACAATTTGGCAATATCGCTATTTGAAACTCACATGGTTATAAGAACAAACAATTCTTCACTTCCTTTGGATATCCGTAAATTTTCAAATCGGTATAGGGACCAAAGCAGTGCAAGAATCAAGAAAACGTAGGAAATTTGCGTGTGCGACTGTTGGAAGAATACACCACGCAGGTGTCAAATGTGTGAACAATTCACTTGCAAACAGCGCGTAAATTTCGTTTATCACTATATCTCACGTTCTAATACTATACAAAGCACATTTCCAAGTCAGATGCGATTAGAATTTGTAATTCCGTACAAGATTCTAAAAAAGTTGCCTTATTCGTAGAAATAGATCATTCTTAGTGTTATAAGGCACAGTTCTTCTAAATGAGTTAATTAATATCATACTATTGTTGTATAATCAGATATTTCCTCCCCATGCAAGTAAAAGCGAAAAATCTACGTTCCATGGATTGCAACGCACGCCCGCTGATGTGAATAAACGAAGCTCACCAGTTCGACGGTTATATTTTGCCCTAATTAGCAATTACCTTACGTATAAAAAAAGATTCGTTTTATAGGCAACTTCTTGGTTTAGAATGAGCGTGGATGAGCAGTAAATATTTTCTGTTCTTTCCCCATTTCAAATAAAGGAACTCTATTTCCAGGCAAATCTCGTTGCTCGTGAAGACAACTTGGGAAATGGAGCTGTCGACTTCCGAGTGGAACAAGATAACTTTGTAATTGGAGGCGTGCGCTATGTTCACTTGACTGCTTGTACGAATGGTAAGAAGCGTTGCAGCACTCATCTGACTAACATTTGAAAATGCAGTGCAAATAAATCAATTAAAATTGTTTCTTTATTCGGCAACCAGATCTTACCAAATAGCACAATTACGAAATTCTCATGTCCGTATAGTTAGCACACCCACTTATCAGAAAATTAAAAACGAATATTCCATAATTTTGTACTAATTTTAAACTAATTTTAACCCAAATTTAAAAATTTTGTACCGATGCAGAACATTAAAAAAAACAGGGTATAAGAGTGGGTGTGCTAACTTAACGTTAAGTTAGCACACCCACTCGATGAAAATCGATGATACCGAAAAACTAAAAATACCATCATTTTTTTCTAAATTTAAACTAATTTTAACCCAAATTCAAAAATTTTGAACTGATGCACATCAAAATAAAAAATGTATACGTTCGGGAGCATTTACCTACCGTAAAGTTAGCAACACCACCCATGAAAATCAATGATATCAAAAAACTAAATATACCATCATTTTGTACTAATTTTAAAATAATTTTAACCAAAATTCAAAAATTTCGAACTGATGCACAACATCAAAAGAAAAAAATGTATACGTTTGCGAGCGTTCACCTACCGTAAAGTTAGCATCACCACCCATGAAAATCGATGATATCGAAAAACTAAAAATACCACAATTTTGTACTAATTTTAAACTAATTTTAACCGCAATTCAAAAATTTTGAACTGATGCACAACATCAAAAATAAAAATGTATACATTTGCTGGCGTTCACCTACCGTTAAGTTTGCAACACCACCCATGAAAATAATTTTGTACGGTAGGTGAACGCCCGCAAAAGTATAAATTGTTTATTTTGATGTTCTGCATCAGTTCAAAATTTTTGAATATATGTGAAAATTAGTTTAAAATTAGTACAAAATGATGGTTATTTTAGTTTTTTGATATCATGGATTTTCATTGGTGGTGTTGCTAACTTTACGGTAGGTGAACGCTCGCAAACGTATACATTTTTTATTTTGATGTTGTGCATCAGTTCATTTTTGAATTTTTGTTAAAATTAGTTTAATATTAGTACAAAATGATGGTATTTTTAGTTTTTCGATATCATTGATTTTAATGGGTGGTGTTGCTAACATTACGGTAGGTGAACGCTCGTAAACGTATACATTTTTTATTTTGATGTTGTGCATCAGTTCAAAATTTTTGAATTTGGGTTAAAATTAGTTTAAATTTAGAAAAAAATGATGGTATTTTTAGTTTTTCGGTATCATCGATTTTCATCGAGTGGGTGTGCTAACTTAACGTTAAGTTAGCACACCCACTCTTATACCCTGTTTTTTTTAATGTTCTGCATCGGTGCAAAATTTTTAAATTTGGGTTAAAATTAGTTTAAAATTAGTACAAAATTATGGAATACTCTTTCTTAATTTTCTGATAAGTGGGTGTGCTAACTATACGGACATGAAATTCTCTTACTTTAGAACATACGAATGATATTATTTTCAGTCGGGATCATGAGAGATAATGGAAACTACTATTACATATAAGATATTGTAAGAAATATTTCGATGCAATAAACAATTCAGAAAAATAAGAATATTTGAAAACAAAATTTAATCAACATTTTATATGAAAAGTTGTTTTATTAGTAACCTGTAATTTCAAATTAAAACACTAGTGTTTTCTAGTGAAAATACTCGTGTTTCTTTTCTCCATGTAGCATTAGACCAAAGGGTCCCGCCATCCGGGTACGAGCTGGTGCCTGGGCTGGGCTGGTACCGCCTGCACCTGACGCCGCTCACCTGGGAGGAGGCGCGCCTGGCGTGCGATGCGGAGGGCGCCCACCTCGCCGTCCTCAACTCCCAGGAAGAGGCCAACGCCCTCAAGGCGATCTTTGCAAGAGCTCCTGCGAACATTCCTCATGCGGCGTGGTCTAATTTTGCCTACATAGGTTTCTCGGATGCCACGGAAGGACATTATATTACAATTTTCGGTAAGAATCAAGCATTACAATATACCACGTAAGAGATAAAATTAATCTCACACTGATTCTCGCCACAGTTTCTCATAAGAATGTCCCGATAGTAGATTAGTGCGCGGAAATTTGCGCACTTGAGCTCATACGCAAGCGTGCGCAAATTTTTGCATGGCTTGTGAATATTGTGGCGTCATGCGGTTGCAATAATACACAGACGAGGGTGGGTTAAATAATTGCTGGTTTATTTACTAAGTTCCACCACCGGAACAACCTTAATTACACAATTAAATTAACTTAAAAAGATCCCACTACTCGGAGTAATCTGTCGCTGCGGCTTCCACACCACTACGCTTGAATATCACATTCGATGGTGTGAAACGCCGCATCCTACTTACGGACTCGTCCTTGAGTCTCCCTGTCCTTACGGCAAACACATTGCCGGCCCGATCCTTCACGCTCGCGGCCCGCACCCAACCAGGCATTTGCCGACCGGCTCCCGGCCAGATGCGCACTCCTCGAAGACTCGGAGCGAAAGAGATCGAAGCGTCGTCGCGCCCGGCGCAGGTAGCCCGCACTCCTTCCACGCCGCCTCCTGGCTTTTCCCCCAACGTCACATCCGCTCTCTCTACAACAAAGGCTAGCACGTAGACGCCTAAACGTTTCGCCTACGTCACGCGGCCGCTCGTTGAAATGTGTTTGTATCCACGACGCTACAATATTCGCAGACACACTTGTTGAGTCAAAGAGTGAGTTTCCCCCACAAGTTGAGGGAAACTGCTCGTCTATACTGATCAGCGCGTCACCAACGTCTAACATCCCAAGGGTGGGCGTTGGAAAACAAACTATAATAACCGTAACACCACTAGCGCTCAGTGGAGACTAAAGCTTATTTTTGCTTTAACATATTTATCATAATTAAATAAATAAAATATTTATCAAATACGGACATTCTCTCTTCATGTTTTGAGAAATTGATAATTATTAAATATATGTAGCTGAGTTCAATTAATGTTTTGTGCATTTACTCGTGTATCAGTGTATTTTAATTTTCCTAAGAGTTTAATAAATAATTAAAAGACTAAAAAGTATGTATATCTTTAGGCCAGACCCTGAAAGAATCCGGATATGCCGAATGGGTAACAAATCAGCCTGACAACGCAAAATCCTCTACTGATCCTGATTCGGACTGCGGCGGTCTTGTCAGACAGAATGGTAAATTGAACGACCTGCCGTGTAGAGAAAAAGCAGTTTACTTCTGCGAATATTCATTATGAAGAGAGCTGCACTGCAATTGGAATATTCATATTTTAAGTCTGCAAAAATCCTGCACTTGGCAAGTAAAAACCATGTCGCAATGTCTGTTGAACTTTGTCTGACAGCGGCGTTGTAACTTTCAGATTATATTTTGTTTAAGTTATCGTGCGGATATGGTAGAAACTGATTACATGTACATACATTGTCAAAACGTTTCTTAAAATTGAATACAATTTGGGAAGCAACGAGGTTATCTGTTTTTGTACGAGTAACAAACAAATATTTGGTTCATTACATCAGCTCATTTGACGTACAACTAGATTTATTTTGGGGTATGGTGTGGCATGGACTAATAACGTCTCTGCCACATTCTAAGATACTCATAGCAACGACGATTGTGGTACCAACGTTAACTATCGTAATGACACGAATCAGAAAAAGACATGGCGCCACTCAGCGAGTAGTGCGTCCGCACTTCCGAGAAGCGCGTCTGCTGGCGAAGTATTGATTTAAATGGAGGTATTCACACGACGGACGTAGTCAGCTCAAGGTAGCTGTCTACCTGATAAACAATATTCTAAAATTTTGGGCCTATTTTGTTTTTCCTTGTACATTTGATTTCTGTAAACTTTTAGAGATCAAATAATTTAAACTTTTTTTCTATTTCTCTATAAACAGACAAAAATGCTGATTTTTACTTGAAACATCATTACTCTACAACAAATTGATATATTTTGATTATTATTTATTTTAAATTAATAGAATTGAATGTTCTAGTGAATGAATTAGAATGGTAAAGGTACTGTAAAAACTAAAGGGTCAGGATTGTTTTATTTATTTGGCAGCACAAAAGTGCATCACAAAAGCACAAAAGCGCAATTGCACCGCTAGTAGTACTCATTTGTAAATGGAAGCTATCACATTAGACATTCCACGGAACCGATGTTGTCGTGCTACCTGCTTTTGGACCACCCAACTCTGACCACCCGAAAATTCCCGGTGTGACTCACGAGACCTTCCTCCTTCGCGGTCGGTGGTGGTTGTGCTTCTCGGTGGCGCTACCGAGTATGCGACACCGTGTGAAGACACCAATAAACTTTGTTTCCTTTTACTTTCTCACTACCACTTTTCAGCGCCTCTGACCGGGAGGTCCTGGGTTCGAGTCCAGACGGCGGCAGGATTTTCGACACTAGCTTTTCAGCTAGGTCGAATTCAGTCGCTGTCTGGAGGAGAATTCTAGCGGCCGGCTGCTCTGATCGGTAGTTTTCCGTGGTTTCTCCGATCAACACCAGGCGAATGCCGGACGTCTACAAAACGGGCCACGGATACCTACCACGGACGTCTACCAAACGCGCCCGATCTGTCCTTTCTCTTCCTTGTCCTATCCTCTCCCCTTACACACACACACTTACACTAACATGCACTACACTACCACATCCTCCGGGAGACCGGTCGGGAGCTTAGAGCTTGTCCCGGCTGGGGCGGTGCCCCGCTGGTGGGAGAGTCCTGGTTAGGGGGAACCCTCACTAGCCGACGGTAGGTCGGCGCCGGATCTCGCCATACAGAGGGGGAAGATCACCGGCATCTCCCGAGAAAAAACATGCACTACACTAACGGGTCTAATGACCGAAGCAGTTGACGCGCCCGGAAACGTGAGAAAATCAATCAATTAATCAATCGCTACCGCTTTCACTGTAGAAAGAAAGTTCTGTAATGGTGATCGAAAAAACTGCGAATTTTCGGCAGAAAAATTCTTATTATAGGATCCTGGTAACCAAAAAGTGAAAAAATTCAGTTGCTAAATTTAGAAAGCAAAATCTCCTAACACGTGGTGTAGCCACAATCCATGTTTTGTGAGTACTTGATACCGATAAATCGATTGACGTCCGTCCGTCTATGAACTACACTAGAGGCTAAACCGTTCTGCCGATTTCCTCTAACATCGATATTCCCCAGTCGATCTAACTAATGTCGCGGGACTTTGAATTTGAAACCAATATTTTAATTTTGGGAGTTACTTCACATGACGCCCTTGGAACATTTTCCAAATTTTGGAAAATGCTCCGTTTTTCATTAAAATTTGTAATTGGATAGTTTTAAGGACGTTTATGTGAATGGTGAACTTCTCATGTTGAAAACCCGGATTTTTCGAAAGTTACAAAAGTTCACAATTTTATCGGCGTCTTCCTACAACTAAGATATTAAAGATAGAGATTTTTCCCTTAAACTGTTCCTAAAAGATAGATTTTAAAATAAGGTTAAATGCAATTTTTCGAACATTTGAGTTTTACACACAAGGATGTGTTAATTCGAAGAGAATTAGCGGATAAATAGTATTATGTAAGCATTACTAAGTGGGAGAAAGTATATGCTGTTGTACCATCACTAGTTTTACTTAGCTCTATGATTATCATGTACTTGATGTGGAATAAAGTTGTTACCTACTCGTAACAAATTGTTATACTTTTAACGATTAATGGCTCAATCCTATGATTGATAATTTCACTGCCGCAGTCACGACCCCAAATACAACAGTACCATCAATGATTTCACTTGTAGTCGCTGTTTCATCCAGTGCATGGATATTTCTTTTGAACAAGATTAGTAAACAGGTGGTCCACACTGAGATGTAAATAGCTACAGGATCACGTATGTAGTCACGAATTCTAACGAACTCGTGACAAGTTGTTGTGTCTTCTAATGTTATTGTGCTGATTGCTAAATAAAGAATTAAATTGAAACCATAATTAAATTCATTATGTTACTCATTCAGAAATCTTTCAAACCCAGTAACTCAAACTTTTTATAGAGCTTGGTGCACCTATTTTGTTATATATATATATATATATATATATATATATATATATATATATATATATATATATATATATATATATTGTGACGTTTGGGGCATCGCCACAAACCCCACAACGCCCACGCAGCGTCGGCGGAGACGTGGAGAGCGAAGGTATGACCGAACGTCGGTCACTGATCGAAAAAGGCGCTACCTGTTAGTTGCGACCTGAAGCGCGGCGGCGGTGCACTTTCGGAATATGGGCAGCGCGGTAGGGTTGTACCGTGACGTCACTGCAACATTTAAACGGCGGAGCAGCGAGGAAAAGAGCCCCTTCTTGTGTGAGACGCCGAGGTGAGAAGTCGAGTAAGGTAGCGGAATAGTTGAGGTAGAGAAGCGGTAGTTTTGGAGGTGGTAGGAAGTGGGAAATGATAGAGTAGCGAGGCTACGTGGTGTAAGGAGAACATTATAGGAGATTGCAGTAAGAACTGTGAAATTTAGAACGGATCAGAATAGTGGCTGTGGTTGCGGAACTGTGAGAGTTTTTGTAAAGCATTAGTGAGGCGACACGCTAACTAGCACACGCGGAGAGACTGGGCAATACGCGTACTCGTGTCGCAAGAAGGCGGGCGAAGAAGACTGGACCGTGGATCTGGTGGTGGGCGTTAAGAAAACTGGTACGTGGATCTGGTGGTGGGCGTTAAGAAGACTGGTGCCTGGATCTGGTGGCAGGTGCAAAGGAGACCGAGTGGCCTTCGGAGCGGCATTGAAGCGGGCTACGTTGCAGGAACGCGAGTGGCGGCACGGCTGAATTTCCAAATTTGCATAAAACTGAGGTGGGAGACAGGAACTAGAAAGGTAGTGTTGGCACCAGAAACCAGAAATACTAAAATTTGCATGTTCGCCTTAAAATTGATTAACGGTGAAGTATTTCATAACCTCGTACGCCGGTAGTACATTTCATTTCGAAGCTGTATTAAAGATAATTAATTTGTGTTCCTCATTTTGAATGTAATTGACGAGGAAATCTCGTACGCGAATAGCAGTAAGACTTGTAATAACGTTCTGGTAAATTAATTCAGGAAGTATGTAATTAAGTTTCATTCACCAGTGTTGGCCAAGCAAGAACTCCGTGCACGGATGTTATAAGGAAAATATCGCTAGCTAGGCGAAGAGTGAAACCATAAGCAAATATTTCTTTTGTAAATTTCTCTAAGAGGTCTGACCATCAGTGGTTTGCATGCGTTCAAACGCGCAGCCAGCAATTGAGTATTTTTTTGTTCTCTTATTTTGATGACTGTAAAAGGGTTGATTTGTGCAATATTTTAAGAATATATTACTGTTTTACCTAATTCTGTGTCTGGGTGTGTCTTTCTCATACCCTAAAGATCCTGCCACCTGAGATATTCAAAGCTAGAAAGAGCATTCTTTCGGACGACTGCTACACTAGTGGTGGCGTTAGAATATATATATATATATATATATATATATATATATATATATATATATATATATATATATATATATATATATATAAAATTTTTGATTCAAGGATAATACAATTATAAATATGTAGAGAAGCCTGAATTTACCTTCGTGATAGCAAAACATTACTCAACACAACAATAAGAATGTCGACCAACTGATCAGCAAAAATATATCTTGTTATCCTCTACCAATCATCGGGGCCTCCCAATTGTCAGGTTCATGTGCACTTCGCCACCTCGACCAGAAGCGCATCGTTCCCGCTTGCACCTGCCCCCATAAGCCGAGCCGCCCTCAACGCGACATTTCCCCGGGGACCCCGGCGGCGGTAATCCAGCGGCGACGGCGGCGGCGGCGGAGGCGGTGGCGGTGGCGGCGGTGGCGGCGGAGGCAGAGGCGGAGGCGGTGGGGGCGGCAGCGGCGGTGGCGGCAGCGGCGCCGGTGGCGGCGGAGGCGGCAGCGGCGGCGGAGGCGAAATCGGCGGTGGCGGCAGTGGCGGCAGTGGCGGCAGTGGCGGCGGCGGCGGCGGCGGCGGCGATGGCGGCTGCGGCGGTGGCGGCGGCAGCGGCGGAGGTGGCGGAGGCGGAGGCGGCGGAGGCGGTGGGGGCGGCAGCGGCGGTGGCGGCAGCGGCGCCGGTGGCGGCGGAGGCGGCAGCGGCGGCGGATTTAACTTATTTTAATTAATTTAAATTAAATTTATTTAACTTATTTTAATTAATTTAAATTAAATTTATTTAACTTATTTTAATTAATTTAATTTTAATTTATTTAACTTATTTTAATTATTATAAGTTAATTTATTTATTTTTATTGACTTATTTATCTACTTATACTTAGCAATTGACTACAACTTATAACTTTTTTTTACTGTTTACTAACCTAACATAACTTACTGACTAACTTAATTATTGTTAGTTTATTGATTTATTATTTATTTCTCTCCAGTCTAGGCTCTGCTCGTACTAACCAGTGCTGTTTTCCCACTCCCTAATTTCAGTTTCTCTAATGGTCCGAACCTTTCCTAGAAATGTTCCTAATTCTTTCATGAAGTTAGATCTTTTATCACCTAGAATGTTTTTGGGCGAGCGTTACGTTCCTATGTTGGAAGTAGTAATTTCCCATTCCCATCCATTTTCCTCTCCAAGTTTCGGTCGCATTGCAAATTAAAAGGATGTGGATCCAGTCTTCCATATCACCGCAAAGCACACAGATGCCATTACCATTAGAGTCCTTTAATCTACGTTGCATCCACCCCCCGACCCTGAACCAAGCGTATCCCCCTCTTGCGTCCTTTCGCAGTGTGTTTACGTAACGTTCGCAACCCCATAACGGACTCGCGTGAATTTGTGCAACTAGCGAACGTTTTTCGGCCGTTGCTGCCAGGATCTCTTGCCTTTTAATATCCGCAAGTCTACCCGAAATTAGCCGTTCTATCTCACGTGTTCCCCTATCTCCCACCATCTCCGGAGAAACGTCTCCCAGACCTGCACGTTCCAGTAGCAGTTT
>BLKR01005130.1:0-88339 GCA_011170035.1 Teleogryllus occipitalis | reverse complement strand
TATTACTTAATAAGTAATATCCGCTGTCGCATTCCTGAGGCACAACTGCGGCTTTAGTTACTACTTTCCCGAATGGCCCTTCAATAGTGACTTCTGCCACCGGGAGATTTCGTGGTGAGGCATCAAGCGGTTGCAAAATCCACACGCTTTCTCCCGTTAAATCCTCGTCGCTAATAAATTTCTCATGGACAAGATCGAAACTGGCACCACAGTCGCGCAAAAATCTTCCGGGAATTTTATTAATTTTTCCAAAGAACACGTACGGTGAAAACAATTCCGTAGCTGTTTTGTCTGCCACATGATTCATTTTTTCGCCCACGCGGCGCTGCGGGCATTCACGGACCATGTGGTCTGTGGCACCACACCCGTAGCATTTCCGCTTGTCTGGCTTCTCGTATGCTGCCCTAACATCGGTTTTCTTACCGCTCGATTTCCCCTGAAATCTCGGTACTATCGGCATCGTCTTGCTCGTGCTTGCAACATGTTCCCCTACGGCTTCCGATTTCCTATAAGGCTTGAACGAAGACCGTTTCCAGCCTGCCCTATTGTTTTCATAGCTGTCTAGTTTACGAGCTAGTTCTAACGGCATCTTAAATTCCCCCCACTCATCAATAAAATGCTCTTTAATATCAATAGGCACACGACGCTTCAATTGATCGGTTACAATTAGATTCATTAAGTCCTCGAACGTATGAATATCTAGTCCTGCTACCCATTCTTTGCAATAATTTTTCAGCTCTCTCGCGTATACGTTCCAGGTAGTATTCGCGGCTTTTACATGTTTCGCGAACAATTGTCGAAACTTCTCGGCATTAAATCGATACATTTCTAATAACCTATTCTTTAAATCGGCATATTCTGTTCTACTACCTTGCCCTTCTAACGTTAGCGATGCATTGATTTGGTGTGGGAGCAGTCCCATAAGATTTGCCACCCACTCTTCTTCTGGAATTTCTAATTGTTCCGCCTGACTCTCAAAAACACTTAAAAATGCTGTCATGTCGTCGTCCTCCCCTTTGAATCGGCTCATAACTTGATTTAATCGAATGTGCATTTTGCTATTTACTTCGGACTGCGGACTAGCTCTACCCGCCAGTTGGCCCTGTTCTATTCTCAGTTTTTCTAACTGAAATGCACGTTCCTTCTCTGATTCGCGTTCCCTCTTTTCTCGTTCGCGTTCATCCTTATACGCCTGAGCTATCCCTTTCACAAATTCCTCCTCGTAATCGGAATGCTCCTCTATCAATTTTTTTAGTACTACCAAAGTTTCGCCACCTGTAATTTGGAGTCCTAATTCCTGTGCCACGTGCACTACACAATCTTTCCCGAATCTCGGTAAGTGAGCCATAACTGAAACCTGAACCGAACCTTACAATGCAGATAGCTATACTTACACCAGATCCTTGCTGACTTCTTGATTTTATCAAAGCCGGTTGGCTTGGAGACGTCCTTCCTTCTCCGTCCTTCCTTCCTTCCTTCCGGCGTTGCCGTGAAGACGTGGGCGTCTGGCTAGGAGCGGACCCTCTCTGCTCCCGTGCGTCGTAATTATGTCTGCCCGTCGACACACCCACGCACTGGCCCACCCACTGTTCGTAATATTGCGACCACGTATGAGTATGGTGCAACAATGCCGTGCCGTTCCAGCGTGAATGTTTTAACTGCTGCTATTATCACAATGGAGCAACACTTCCCCGTGGAATTCTTATAACCGCATCCACCAATTATACTATTTGGTGAATGATATTCCCCGTGGAATTCGTTTAACCGCTGCCACCAATTATACTATTTGGTGGTTGCACGTACTCCCCCGTGGGCTTCTTTATAACCGCTGCCACCAATTATACTATTTGGTGGGTGCACGTACTCCCCCGTGGGCTTCTTTATAACCGCTGCCACCAATTATGCTATTTGGTGAATGATATTCCCCGTGGAATTCGTTTAACCGCTGCCACCAATTATACTATTTGGTGAATGATATTCCTCGTGGAATTCGTTTAACCGCTGCCACCAATTATGTCTACCCGTCTGTGACGTCGTGGGAATACACAATAATCACAGACACGAGCTTCAATGATAAATATGTACAGGTTTATTCACAATATGTACAGTACTACTTTAAGTTACAGCTCTGGTAGATCTTTACTTTCCTGATCGCAGGAGCGATCCTTAAAAATGAATAACTGACTCGTGGCCCGCGCCACTCCTCAGCGAGCCTCCCGCACACAGCAGACAGCTCCGGCGACCTCTTGTCACCCGTGGATATAGTCCACAACGGCGTCCCAACACATGGTTTGCCGCACGAGCCTAGCTCGGCTCCGCACCGCCCTGGGCGCAAGTTTTTGTGCGTTCGCACGAGGGTTCCCTCTCAGCTCAACAAACCCCACCCCCGCGCTCTGCGTCCGCTCTTATATAGCCCCCACCCACGTGACCTGAAACGTCACTGGGTTTTGCACACGGCCCACACTGACCGCTTTGCCAGGCATTTTTGGACATCCATTTCCCTGGATTCCAAGAATTTGACACGCGGCACGCGGCAAAAATGCGCTGTCCCGTACTTTGGGCATCCTTTTCCCTAGCTCTTTGGATTTCCCAGAATACCTCGGCGTGTCACATCCTGCCTGGCCCCTGGCGTCTAATCCTCTGCCGCCGCCCTTTGTGGCGGTTGCTAACTGTAGTCCTACAATACGTTACATCTGTCACTTCACTCATGGGCTTCATCTCAAAAAGGATAATCTACGCTCGATCAGGGGTCTCTTAACAGTAAATTCCAAAATTTGTCTCGAGACATCAGCTCAATACAGGTCCGATATTTCGGTATTTCGCATTAGAAACGTTATCCACATAAGGGGCTCTACCCCATCTTTACTTGGGCACCGCGCCACCCGGGATGAGCTAAAGCTCCCAAGAGGTCTTCCGACATGTGTAGTAGTGTAGTGAATGTTAATGCAAGTGTGCATTTTAATACATGTGTGTATAAGGGGGTGAGGATACGACAAAAAATTGGAAGAATAAGTCGCATGCGATCTGTGGACCGATTGTTTGGGTGTTACGCCGGCATTTATTTGGTGTAGATCGAAGAGAATATCGATCAGAGCAGCCGATCAGACAGCGTCGGGACTCGAACTTTAGGACACCCAGACAAAATCTACACAAAGTCAATTGAAGGTTCTGGGCAAAACAGACGGTGGTAGAATTCGACCTAGTTATGCACTCTAACTCTAGGACTTCCCGGTCAAGGATGTTGCACAGGTAATGAATAATATCTTGTGAAAAGCGAAAACATTAAGCGAGTATTGCCAGATGTTAGTAGAACCTTTTCACCCACGAATTCAGAAAACGAACACAAATAAAAACTTGCCTTGGCTGACCCAGTTACTATTACGCTCCAACCCACTGCCCAAACACCCTCTGGCAAAGTAAAGCGTCCTTTTCGAAAGACGAGCTGACGCCGGGGGCGCGGGAGTGCAGTGGCATTGGCGGCGACCCTGCCCGCACGCTCTTCTCGTGATGCCAGTCACGCCCCGGGCGGCGCAACCGCCTGCCCACGAGCGCCGCCCGCCCGCCCGCCCGCCCGCCCGCCCGCCCGCCGGCTCGACCGCCAACCCACCAGCCCCCCGCCCACACCCAACTGCCCTCCCGCCCACCTACCTGCCCGCCCGCCCACTCACCCGCCAGCCCGCCCGCCCACCCGTCAGCCCGCTCGCCCATCCATCAGCCCGATCGCCCACCGGCTCGCCCGCCCGCCGGGTTGCCGCCCGCCCGCCGGCTCGCCCGCCCGCCGGCTCGCCCGCCTGCCGGCTCGCCCACCCGCCCGCCGGCTCGCCCGCCCCCCGGCTCGTCGACCCGCCCGCCTGCTCACTCACCCGCCCATACCTACCCACTCACCCACCCACCCACCCACCCACCCACCAGCCTACCCACACGCCGGCTCGCCCACAGCCAGCGGTCCAGCGCGTGGGCGGAGTCGTGCCGAAACTCATCCACGCGCGACGCGCGCTTCCTCACGCTTCGCTCGCCAGTGCACGCGTTGGTGCGCAAGCCACTTATGGTTTTCGCTATCGAGTTTTGTCTGCTCTGTTTCTTGAAGTTAAAAACCGGGAGAGGTAGCTCAGGGCATCAACTGATGTTACTGCAGTGTCTCTAACCAGGACGTCCTATGTTCGAATCCCGACGATGACATGATTTTCTGCACTCGCCAGTCAGCTAGGACTGTCGTTGCCTGGAGGATAATTCTAGAGGCCGGCTGCTCTGATTCGTAGTTTTCCGTGGTTTCTTTGATTAACACCAGGCGAATGCCGGAGCAGCCTACCAAACGGTCCACAGGCCGCGCGCAATCGTTCCTTCCCATTCCGTGACCTATCATACCCCTTCTTCCACACACTTACACGTATATGCACTACACTGCCACACATGCCGGGGGACTGTCGGGAGCTTAGAGCTTGTCCTGGCAGGAGCGATGTCCCGGTGGTGATAGATTCCTGGTTAAGTAAAATCCTGCTATGTCGGCACCGGATCTCGTCATCCATCTGTCAAAGGTTACCGTCACCCGCGATCCAAAAGCCATGCACTACACTTACGGGACTAATGACCTTAGCTGTTGACACGCGCAGAATCACTAATCAATCAATCGAAGTTAAACGCTGTTGAATTGGTTTTGGCGCTTATCACAGCATAGGTTTACGCGACTGGAGTCAATAGATGTGTGGTTGTCCGAGACACGCCGCGTTCTAGCCGTACTTGCCAGCGCGTCTGGTAGCATACTGTGACCTTCCTCAGGGCGAACATGTTTTTCAGGATATTCAATACTCAGAGTATTTTCGTCCTGAGGAAGGTTGCAGTATAACGGCCAAATATTTGGAAATTATTTCTAGGTGGCGTCTTGCGGAGAGCCAAGTATCTACGCTGCACATCATCATTCAATTCTAAAACTGTAAAATTAAAATTTAACACTATAACATGCGTATCGTGAGTTTATAACTGGATGCGGTTGTATGTTTGTCTATGGGTTCTTTCCTGGGTACGTCTGCGAGTCCTGGTGGTGTGTGTGAGAGGGTGAATGCGATCTATCTATGCGGTCTACGCTAAGAGCCTGTCAGATTTTTTTTCTATCTGCCTGCGTATCCAATCGCTTGAGGGCTTGAATATACCAGACTATTCAATGGATAATCTGGAAATATTTAGTAAGAAAAATATGTTTCAGTTCTAAATTTTCCTAACACCTGGCAATGTCTCTTTAATATTCTTCACCCCTGCTTCTTTTTTTGGAATGAGCTCGAACATTCATTTTCATAATCCGAAAAATGAATGCAGACGGTACATGTATTCTACTTTGACTCATGGGTCTGTTTTAGGTCGTTTAAGAAGAGAAAGGATTTCAATTTTTTTCTGTAGGTTTCCAACTGACGATTTATTTCAGTGAAATGATAATATTTATCGTTGAGGTACCTCTAAACAAGCTTGACTTTACAGACCTATTTTATTGCTCTCTAAAGTAACCACATCCAAAAACACTTTACACGAAAATTTTTATCTTCCCCTAATGAAATATTAACACTTTCGTAGTCATACATACAGTTAACATCACCCATTGAATTACGTGACTTAGCGGGGTGAAGCATGGGCTACGCGATGCCGGCGTCGAGAGAGGAAGATGGCTTTATAATGACAGCGGCGGCATCCCACGCACACATTGCTGCAACTCATGGCGCGTGACCAGTTTGTCTGCGCACAGGTATTACGCTGAGAGATACGCAGTGTTTGGGCAGAGTATTCGAACACTCGTTCACAGGACACACGCAATTCTACAGAATACACCAGCTCTCAACGTGATGTTTTCTGAATTTTATTTTGTAAGTATACAATAAACTTTGTAAATATACAATAGTTGAATATGTATACATTAATAAGCAACATTCTGTATATTCTCTCAAAAATACCGTCCTATTTTGCGTATCCAGTTTTCTTTTTCCATCTCATACAACCTACATCCCTCATTATTTAACCGATACCTAGTTTCATTTCCTATCCTATATTTTGCTATTCTTCTTCTGTTACTTTCCTGTCATTTTCTTTTTAAATATTTAGGACTATCATCCATTTGATGTTTTCGGTGATGTTTTTTGCTAAGCGATCTTCATTGTTAAATCATTGTTGTGTCTCAGTGCAGTCGAAAATTTCTTAATATGAAAATCCACACCTTAAACTGAAAATCTCTCAAGTCTCCGATAAAAGTATAATAATACACGATTTTATGATAATATCTCACTTTTATATGTTTACGAAAGGAATCTTACAACATAATTTAAGCACGGTAGGAATTCATTTTCTTTCGAATCCGAACAGTCTAACAAGGAGACAAAAAATGGCGAGAGCAATGGATTGACAAAGAAGGTCGGGTGAACACGTATCTGGATCGTATCAGTAGTTGTAGTCTACGTAAGTACGTATGATAATCCTGGAGTCCGAATCGCACATACTCACTTTCCAATGTTCGGAAATATAAATTATCCCATTAAAACGCAATGGTTCTCCCTTTCACTACACCAGTGCCGGCGTTAAGCATGGGCAGACCGGGCGATTGCCCGGAGCTCCGCAAGGCCCATTGGTCTGATGATGGGACTAACGGGGAAAAAGTAGTAAAAAATTGAAAAAGAAATTAGAACTCGAAAAGTCGTTATCGTCATTTTATAAGTCGCAATTCTGTACTCTGATATTTCAGAAAATGTTCAATTAATTTTGTACCTAAAATAGTTAATTATAGTCATTACTTATAATGTACTCATTCCAATGTATGTATATTTCAGATAATGAGAGTTACATTAACTATATGTATGTGTATGTAATGGAAACATATAATCAAATGACGCTAACATTATAATAAGTTCTACTGAAATTCATATTTATTATTTCATGTATTTAACCACAAGTGATTTTATTAAAAACCCTAACACAACACAACAAGTTTTTTTTGTGCTTTAAGCTCACCGTGGAAATTGTATTATTGATCATTAAAAACTTTTACTTAAAAGTAATATTTAAAATATATTTCCAATTTTTTCAAGCTTAAACGTAATTTTTGCCGTCTGTTGAAATACAATAACTCATACTTTCATGATATCATTTTCATATTTTTAATATTTTTCGAGGGGGAAGGGGGACACGTTTCAACATTGCCCCGGGCTCAAAATTATATAGCTCTGGCACTGCACTACACATTAGGGTATCAATAATGTGATGAGTAAATGGTGTAAAACCTGGGGAAATAATGAAAGGGGTAAGAAAAAAAGGGTAAACCCAGAGCAAACTTTTTGTGGAGCAACATTCACTAATTGCACATGTAGAGTCTGGTTTTTACACGGATATTGTGAACTAGAACACTGGTGGCTATAGTACGGGTACCTTACAATGGGATTCTCGGAGATACATGGGGCACTAAAATATTCAAATGGTATCTAATACTATCCTAAAATTATTTTTTAAAGGAATTGTTTATGTAACTCGACGTTAAAGGGTTACATGTCCTGGTTTTGTTAAGAAGAGATATTTAAATACACTTCATCCTATTTAATTTCTCTTCCCGAAAGTATTCTGAATGTTATGTTTAAAAAACATTAATAGCATTATAAGAAGTCGAAACATCTATTTAGTTCGCGATATTCACTTTTATTTGCTGTTTTGTACTGTAGGTAAATACAGATTTGTGGCATATAGCTAGAAGTTTCGGGTTTTAAACTGTAAAATACAAAGGGAAAAATGATGAGCCGTTTGAAAAATTAAATTAGTGTTTACACAAGTTTACAGTTCATATCAGATCCTTTCTTAGCATATGTCTTGTCTCTGGAAGTACATTACAACGAAAAAGTGTGCATTATTTACAATATTAACAAAACATTCTCTAGTTTAGAAATATGTATTGCATTATAACTCATTTGCATTTTAATGCAAGCTGCAAACTTTTATACACTCAAATGACGAAGTGGGATATTACAAATTCATGCCATAAAAAAACCGTTCTCTTGGGAGACCCATCAAAGAAACTACTCAGCATTTCAGGAATGGTTCAAACACATCTTCATATACAAACAGACCTACAGTTTATTTTGAAATATTGGTCTTTACTGACCAATTTATTTGAGTCATGAACGAAGTACTTGATTGGGATATTTTCAGTTTGAATATCTCTCTGTATTTTCAAACCGTGAACAAGCTCACCCTATTCACATTACCTGAGCAAGGAAAATATCACTCAAGGCATCCACTAAAAGCAGAAATGTGTGCCAGGACTGTACCCTTTCAGAAATTTAGGAATTAGCAATCAATAATCTTCTGCTTTAGCTGCTGGTGTTTTACTTAGGCGAAACTCTTTAGCACTATTCCACCTGTGATGTTACGTAAGATTTAGCACAAATATGGTCTTGTACACAAAGCTGCAAAATAGAAAAGATTTTGTATGTTGATCTGGTCATTTACTGATTGATCTTGTCATTTACTATGAGATAATTTCCCAATTTTGTTTTATCACTGTAATTTAACTTTAATTAATGACTCATGTATTTCACCTCATTTTGTTACACGTTAATAAATCATATTGGTTTTGTGTGTATATATTAAGATATACCAGATATCTCAAGGAATTGTTTGTATAAAAAATAAAAATGACATTAAAATTGAAATGGAAAACACGTCGGGACATTGTATTGATCAACAGGGCGTATGGTAACCATTTTTTGCATTGGTAAAAATAAAACCTAGATGTTAATATGCGAATTTCAGAATTTACACGTAATCGAGGCTGATACGGGAATATCATCCCGAACATTTAGCAACAGGATTAATGATTAGAAACAGTCGTTGTATGAGACCAACTAGATTGCAAAAAACATCATTTTCATATTTCATCAAAGGCGATACTTTCAGGAAGAATGCGACAAACAATTGTGTCACGTATTGCTAAATTGTATGTGACAAAAAGAAATAAATATGACTGTCAGCAGGCTAAAATGTCTAATGGCAAAATTAGTTGTAAAAAATTATCAATAAAAGAAATAGAAAGATTTCGTGTTAGATTTTGGCGACTTACAAGAGAGAATGATTCCAGACTTCGTAGGTGTTGAATGTTAGAACAATATCAGTCTCACAGAAATGGATGGAAAAACTGTTTAATATTTCATGATAGATGTTAGATCAATTTCGTATTTTGTGAGAGAATAGTTTAATTTTATGTCCTAGGTACCAAAAATTAATGTCGCATTTTGTAATTTCGAAGTAGGATGTGTAGAAAGCGCGAAATATATGTATCGATATAGAATGTCCACTCCTGACATTCCCGCTTAATGTGTAAATACAGTCGACTCCGTTTATAGTGAACTCGGATATAGTGAACCCTCGGTTAAAGTGAACTTACGGCTTTGGCCCTGTTTTACTTACATTACAAATAAGTATAAGAAGATTCGGTTATGGTGAACGTACGTCTTTGGCCCTGTTTCACTTACATTACAAATAAGTATCAGAAGTTTCGGTTATAGTGAACGAAAGGAAATATGTCCTCAAAATTAATTCCGTTCTGGAAAAGAATACATCGCCTCAGTGCCACAAATTCCAACACCAGGCAGTTTGAAAAAAAATATCTGCTCAAGGTCATAACCGAAGAATCGATTAGGTGAAGGTAGCGGACTCGGAATGAGGACTTTACTGATAGCCTTATGCCACTCAGTTCCACTGCGGAAACAAAGACCGTGTCCTGCGTGTGCTAGAACAGGCGGCGGCGACGCGCGATTGCTTGCTTCAGTTTCATCTTAAGCTTGATGTTATTTGATGTTCCGCGGAACAAAGCGCGTTGGTATTTACGAACGCGACAGGAAGAACGCGACTACCACAGTCTGGCGATATTCGCCGTGCATCGCGGAAAAGCAATCATTTCATTTGCCGCTTGCGCCATCCCGCTACCGAAAGAATCTCGTATATTATTAGGCGAATAAAGAGTGCAAGAGGCAATGAAAGGTGTCAAGACTGCATTACGATACTTAGACACAGAGGATATGGCAGAACCAAGTATGGAGAGAGCACTAACTCTGGAGAGGGATCTAGAGAAATTACTAACGAAAACTGTACGAAGCAAACAATTGAAAATAATTGATTTCTAAAGACAAATGAAGATATTGAAATATTAAGTTCGTGTTGTTGATGTATTTGGCAGAATATATTTATAAATTCATTAATTATGATGAAATTCTACTTAATTTTGACATCATTGGATATAGTGGACCTCTGATGAAATAAATAAAATAAATAAATAAATAAATAAATAAATAAATAAATAAATAAATAAATAAATAAATAAATAAATAAATAAATAAATAAATAAATAAATAAATAAATAAATAAATAAATAAATAAAGCCTATACTACTCCCTATCGGGCAAGGGCCTCCTGTATCAAAAGGTTAGCTCTTCATACACATCAGATGAGCTGCTTCTAATGATTGTTGACCACTATTTCCCTGCTACAAGGTAGAACACTTGACATCATTTAGGATACAAACTTAACACATCGTTTGTCACTGTAAAGTTCTCATTTTTCTTCTGTTTGCCCTCACCTTTACACTTATACCTTTGCCAGTACTTAGAATACAAACTTATGTATCTCTCTATTTTGCCTCTTTTAAGTTCTCACTTTTCTTCTATTAGTCCGCCTACACACATTTCATTTTTATAAGTCCACATTCCTTGCCTTGTTACCTCTGATATTGTGAATCAAAACTGTTAGTCGCCTGAAGTTCACCATAACCGGAATCGATTGTAGTTGTTTCTTCAATATTTACAGTTTATTTAAATTAATTTAGGTCAGTTGAACATTCAGTAGATTCGTAACATAGAGAGAGAATATGAGAATTCATATTCTGCATATTCTGAGAATATGCATTCAGAGAAACTAAAATAGTATTTAGCTAGTAATGGATTTCAGTAAGTTGCATACCGATTTCTAATACATTAACAATTATTTTGGGAGAACTTGTGATTCATACTCCTATCATATACAAGTTAAGTATCCATTCCTGATGAAAATATTTCCCAAATTTTTAAAAACCAGCTGTGAACAATTTTGACATAAATTGAAGTAACTATTTCCATACATTAACAAGACAAAGTATGTCAATAATGTATTTTACAGAATACACACGACTTTTATTAATGGAAACTCAAATAGTGGAAAACTAATTGCAAAGTAGAATGCAATCTTCCCATATATTCTCGGATAAATGTTATATTACAATATTGAAAATGGAAATTAATATTAGAAACAAGAATTAACCTGCATTCAATAGACCCTTTACTGTTTCTTAAAAGCATTACAAGATGTATGCAATAAATATTAACAATATATTTCAACAGTTCACTCGTAATATTATAGTAAATGTAACGTTTTATAGAAGAGGACCTTTATAAGTCCGTTACGAGAGGGAGTTTTCGGGAAGTAATTATTTACGGCACCTGAAAACATTCCACCAAATATGTAATTTCAACGTATTCGCAGGTTAACGCTGTGGACATTAGGGATGTTCACATTTTTGGGCTAAGCCAATTCATCATTGTCTCATCACACATCATCTTTCTCAACAGTCTCGTCCATCACGAGTAGGTGCGAGGCCATCTGCCTTGAAACAATAACCCACACATTAATCCTCACCAAAATCCTTCTCTGAGCTAAGCAGGTCATTACCACGTGCACTCCCACGCCACTCGCGTTCTCGCTAGTATAAAACTCCGGGCGGATGATTTGGCGCGGTGGATATCTCCGTTTTGACAGCGGACTAGTTGCTCATCGCGCCGGCCATCACTCTCCCAAAGCTGCGCGTCTGCTGGAGAGAAACTCGAAATCATGTAAGTGAAAATGCAACAAGACACGGGCAGGGCTTCCATTTCTGCAGAATTGCTTATTATGACGCGTGTGTGCATGGAAAGCAAAGCGGCCAATTGATGAATAGTGTACTAATGTTCACGCGCCAAATATCTGCCCTCTGTGACGTCACAGAGGTGGGAGACTGCTACACTGAATGTCGTCTCAAAAACATTGACTTTCTAGCTTTTCGATAGGCAGCCTTGCTCAAAAATAAAAAATACGTTTACAAATATTTCGTGTTAGAAAGTAAACAAAAAGAACTAATGAAATGGTTTACTAACGCATGCACAACACATTTCTGGTCGTGAGTTTATCAATTACAATCCCTAGTTCAAATCAGCTTAGTATTTGTAGTTGATGTTTTCTGAACAGATATAGTATGCACAGATGCCGTAACTGCGCAAAGTGTCTCTTCTGGTGCGTCTCATTCCCATTTTAACTGTCACTAAGTATACAGGTATCTTGTTCTGACTATTCTATTCAGGACGTTAACACTTATAGCATTGAACTCCACGTCTGGTATGCACCAATCAAGACATATTCCCTTAATATTATCTTTTTTTCTTACCAACTACTCTAAACTTGACAGTTTTCAGGTGCATTACATAAGTCATAAGACGCGCTTTCTTTTGTACTTGTGGCACAACACAATACGAGTATAATTCATATTTGACGTATTCTCAAACGTTTTTGAAGGCAATTTCATTCGTGGATTAGTCTTATTAATTCATACAATGGAATTTTTTAAATAAATTCCTTCGTCGCTACGTGATTCAAGAATTTCTCGGAAATTTTCAATGTAGCAGTGATATCTGCGAAAACATTTCGGGTATTTTATAATTCAGGTAATACTATGGGAGAAATACATAAGAGAATGTGATTCATATTAATCAATAATCACTCATCAAATGCATCAACGGCAATTCTCTTTACAGTACCTTACTTTATTTGTTCTGAATTTTTGTCAGAATACTTGAAACTTAAATTAAAAAGAACAATACATTTTGTTCAGTCTCATTTGATGTATTCTGATGAAAGCTAATCGTTAATCTGCACAGGAAATATGTTGCATAGTACTTTACGTACCGTACGTAAGAGAACCGAAAACAGTTAAGAAATGCTATTGTTACTCATATTCCCTCGCAAATTAACCTCAAATTCTCAACAAATTAAAACAGAACGTTTTAAAAAAATTATCGAATTTTTTACGTAGAAAGTTTGAAAAAAATATCTTCCGTGAATGCAAGATATCTGTTGTCATAAATCTGTAATTAATTATGATAATACGGACTGGAAATTGCAGACTACAAGTTACAAAAATGAATGTTCGATTAACCTACAAAGTATTTTCAGGAAAGTAGTACGCGCAATATTTTTTTATCATTAGTTTCGTAAGAATATACTGAATGAACACTGATGGAAAGTTGACGGTAATAAATTCAACTTAATGTTGCAAATTTATTAAATGACCTCACATATATCCAGTAAGTGTTCTTGTGGGCATAATTGATGTTCACGATTAAAGCGTATAAGTAGTTCTATGAAATAGAGTGGTTATTCAGTTTCAATTGTTTTCGCAAGCACTTAAGACGCGGATGGTCGCCTAATTCAAGGGCATTGTGTGATTCTTACAGAAAGTGATACCTTGCAAGAAAGACTTAGAAAAAACGAACAAATGCACATCATTTCACAGCTTCTCAACATTCGCAGAAATTCGTTACAACAAGAGCTCATCACCAGCAGTAAAGTGGAAACTTTCACCTCCCTTCTCTCGAGAAGGTCGAACGACTTTGTCTATAAATGACCAAATCCGAGTGGTGTGAGAGTACGGTCGTAAACTCGAAACCAAAATGTTACTTCTCTTCACAAAAAAACAAACAATGCATTTTACATTTAAGAACTCTGGAACACCATGATATCACTACTGTCGTACGTTTCTCATTTCGTAAGTCAAGGATGAAAAAAATGCAAATAATTAGTGTTCCCAAAAGTGCATTGTTTGTCTCAAAATTGATTGTGCAGGAATTAAGAGAGTACACTGAGAACAAAAACGAGAAAAATCTTTAAGAAAGGAGCATGATAAAGTATGAGAAAAAGAAATATACAATACAATAAAGCATCGGATGCCAAGAGTAAGTTGAGAGAATGAGGGGAACGCAGCAGAAAAATGTACAAGAATGATAAATTATTAGGTTATAAGCATATAAATTAACAACTGATTTTTGAGAAAAGTAGAAAGTAGTTTTAAATGTTTATGATGTTTTCGGTTAAAGAAGACGGCGAAGTGTCATCGTAATAATAATTTATTGGAGGAATAGAAGTGAATGCGTGAGGTGGCAGGGTGCCAGGAAGAATAGCATGAAGGATGGCGAACTGTTGTTCTAGCTAGCCTGAGGCCGCCTTGCATAAATAAGATGAATCGTGATGCGATCCAAAAAACTTTATGATCAGCTGCTCACTCAGAATTTTTCTGTGAGTGTGGGGGGGGCGGTAGCGGAGAGGGAGGGTTGTAGGTGTAGGGTCCAACCGATGTGGTGTTTTTTGTAAAGGGTTTTTCATTTATTCGGAAATAACATGCATTTTCATTTATTGAATTGTAGTTCATATTGCTTGTATAACATTAACAACTGATGTTTAGAATGATCCGTTTGTTTGAAAATTCGAAAAAGCTACATTTTTGAAAATGTATCACTGGCTTGGTGGCTGACAGATGTCCCATGAGACCCCCCTGGATGCACCACTATTTGCGATCTATTAATGCATGATTCCACGGCTTCTTTAACTATAGAAATGTTTGTGCAATATTTCTGGAATTGTATTGCGAGGCAACTACTTAAGTTGTTTCTTTCTTCAAATATCAATATTATCTATTGGTAGTAAACTAAAACGTATACTCTCCTTCAATTTCTTGTACAAAAAAAACTATATTCACTGGGTCATTCTTCAATAGTTTTTTTGGTCGTTTTCAAATTCAAATTTTCCTATTCTATTGTAATATTCCTGCTCTACTCACACTTCGAATGATTCACATCGTAAAATAACCCCAAGAAATACTCAACAATTAGTTAAAAATATTGCAAACACTTTCTTTTTCTAATGTGCTGAAATAATATTTGTTAATTAGATAGTTATTAACCGAGTTTCTGAAAATGCGTTGTAGGGAACGTTGTAGGGTACACGATTCATTTCAACGGTTCTTCCTTCAAATTTCAACGATAGTATCTCCCCAGGGAAAGAAAATTAGTAAAGAGAGTTTTGTAAACGTTTTCTCTACATCTGTAATTGGGATAAAACGGGTGCTTTTGTGAAATCACTCAGTTCGGGAGGCCTAATATCTTGAAAAATGCCCTTGCCTGTAAGATGATGCCACGATATTAACGCCTGTAAAAATGTAGCTATTTTCCATGGAATTAAGAGTCCAACTTAAATTTTAAATGTGGTTTACGTCAGGGCGTAACCATATCAGCTTCAGTTAACACATATCTCTTTTTTAACTTATTTACGGTTGCTTTTCAACGAATACGGTCATACATCGAACCCTGTAAGTAACGTTGGAGGAACTGTAACGATATAGACATACACATAAACATCGATGCCCCGGGCGGGATACCAACCCACCACCCTTCCGGCTCTTCGACCTTAGCGACCTCGGCAATCCAGGATGACACACATCTCTTTCATGGTTCAAACACTGGCCAATCAGAGAACATCATCAACCAGATTTCGATCTTAATATCGAGCCAGGGATTAGGATTTTACGATCGATGAGGCTCATTGGAACAGTTCTGAAGGTCTTGCTCGAAGCGCTCCTCTCTAAAAGCGGTCTCTGCTTCGGGCTGTACTGTTTGTCGATGCATGGGCGGCGGTGGGCAGCGCGGCCTTCACGAGCGGCGAGGCGATGCCCTCGGATGCTTCAGGCGGCGTGGCCCTCGAGCCGCCACTCGCCCCTCGCATCCGTGTACTCTGCCCCTTCGTGGAGGTGATGATGATGGTATAGATGACGGAAGAGGTGACAGTGACGGATGATAATGACGTTTGACAGCGACACATGACAGCGACGGATGACAGCTGAAGATGAGGGTCGTGGAGAGTGGGAGAGAGGAGTGATGAAGAGGAGCGACAGCGAGGAGCGACGACGAGGAGCGACGGCGAGGAACGACGGCGAGGAGCGACGGCGAGGAGCGACGGCGAGGAGCGACGGCGAGGAGCGACGGCGAGGAGCGACGGCGAGGAGCGACGGCGAGGAGCGACGGCGAGGAGCGACGGCGAGGAGCGACGGCGAGGAGCGACGGCGAGGAGCGACGGCGAGGAGGAGCGCGACGGCGAGGAGCGACGGCGAGGAGCGACGGCGAGGAGCGACGGCGAGGAGCGACGGCGAGGAGCGACGGCGAGGAGCGACGGCGAGGAGCGACGGCGAGGAGCGACGGCGAGGAGCGACGGCGAGGAGCGACGGCGAGGAGCGACGGCGAGAGAAGCGACGGCGAGGAGCGACGGCGAGGAGCGACGGCGAGGAGCGACGGCGAGCAGCGACGGCGAGCAGCGACGGCGAGCAGCGACGGCGAGGAGCGACGGCGAGGAGCGACGGAGAGGAGCGACGGAGAGGAGTGACAGAGAGGGATGACGGAGAGGAGTGACAGACGAGAGCGACAACCAAGAGCGATGGGCACGGACAATGGGCGACAACTACAGTTGACTGCCACGGATGTCAGTGACGGAGGATAGTAAAGAGTGACAGGAAAAGACGACAGTGACGGATTGTAGCCTTGGTGACAGCGGCGGTAGTGCCGACGGTCACTACATTGGAGACGGCGCGGCGGCAGCTTGGGCGTTTACGGTGGCCGGCACAGGGGTGGGGACGAGGGCGGGGACGGCGCCTCGGTTCTCGCTCAACGGCCCTCCACGGCGGCGGGCGCTCGCCGTTTTGTTCTGGAGACGTGGGCGCCTGCGCAACCGCCCCGGGGCCGCCACCTCCGCCGCCGAGAGCGCCTGCTTCTGCGCTGCGAAAGTCGCCTAGGCCACGCGGGCGGGCGATCGCCGCCGTCGCGCAAGTGAGGAAGATGTCAGCGCGAGCGTTCCGTGTCGAAAGCCCAGGCTCTGCGACTGAGCGATGGATTGGCACATGAAGCACCCTTGAAACGTCACAGACTGCGAGGTTATGTGGAATGTGTGTGGATTTGATGTCAAAGGAGACCACTCGTAAGAAGAAAGCCTGCGTCAAAACTAACCATTACAAAAACAAATTCCAGATGCCGTAAAGTGAAAAATCGAACAAATACCAAAAACGTCCGTGGAAGGTAAAGGTGTTTGATGAACAAAGTGGAATGGGGGACTGTTGTCATGAGCAGAAACCATGAAATATCTACAAATATAAAAAGGGTCAAATATTCCAGAAGCAATGTCCAACTTCCGGGCACAAGAAAATAATTATCTCACAACGGGTTCCAGCTACCGCAAACAGAAAACATTCGTCTTTACATCATGTCGAGGAGTAATCAAGGGAGGTGATGCAATAGTATCATTGCAAAGGCAGCAGCTGTTGCAAAGGCACAAATGGTTGTTGCAATGGTGAAGATCTGCTAGAGGGAGTAAGGGAGAAGGAAACAACGCAGCAGCAGCAGCAGCATCAGGACGTTTTCATTTTATAACCAAGTTTTTTAAATGTTAATTCACTATATTGGATCGGCCATTTTGTTTATTGATACATTTTACATCAGAATTGTTATCAGCTATCTCAAAAACCTATGAATACAAAGTATGATACAAATTCAAAAAGTTTTCATATTATAATCAGCTTTAAAGTCAGTATTCCGCCATTTTAGTTCCGCCAGTTTGTTTTCCAAAATTTCAACTGCGGCTATCTCAAAAACTTATATATATACAATTTAATTCAAATTTAATAACGTTTTCATGTTATGACGACTTTTCCGCGTTTTGTCCCCAGTATGCGTTTTGTCCCTGCGAACAAAGCTGAAGGAGATAATGGAAGCGCCAACGGAGCCGCAGAGGGCCGTGATGGAGCCACGGTAGTAATGCGCGAACACTCGGGCGCCCGCGAGTGGGCGTTCAGCTGTTTGCCAAACCGCCCGCGCTCCACAGCGCGGAGAAATTTGCTACGAGTACCTTATCATATGACATGGCTCAATTCATGTGTAGTATGTGCTTATGGGAGCGTGAGGTAGCAAAACAAATATAAAATTGCTCGAATCGTTTTCCTTTATTTCTTTTATTTTTTGCTGATGGCATTACGTCATGGATCGTGGATGTTGTTAGTAAAATGGCCAAGTCATCATACAAACTCAATTTCTGACTTTCAGTAAGTCATGTGGTCTGATGAGCATCTGACTTTGGTCATTGAACTTCCATATCATAATATTGCTTAAATTGTTGAACTTTATTAGAGTGAGAAATTGCAATAAAATTATGAGAAAATGATGAAAAAAACTAATAATTGAGAACGAAAACAAAACTAATGCACAAGTAGGAGGAAGAAAGACAAATACTGAAGAGAGAAATCGGGAAAAGAACGATTAAATTAAAGAACAAGAACACAATGCGGCTGAAACGTCGGAAACAGAATTAAGAAGTAAACATTCAGAACAGTTAATTTAATTAAAAACATTTTTAAATTCAAGATGAACAGTCTTGAAGAAAATATCAGTATACAATTAAAAAACTGAACTATTCATACTTAAAAAATTGTCTCAAACAATTTTCTAAATAAACTCGAAAAGAATGTATTAATATACAAACAGCGCAAACCATGTAGAGAGTAATGTACAGACGTTCTATAAATCTTATATTTTACGAGAAATTTCTGGAGGGGTACTCTGTTTCTTTGTTAAAGCACAAGATGCCCGTCAGACAGAGCACAATGGGAAAGGATGCGCGAAACTTTTCGGACTCACCGATGGGCCACGACACACACAAGCGTGCATGTCGTCTGTCGAGTGTATTACTTAAACTCGCTAACCTCGAGGAGCCTGTTGATTCTCGCCAAGGATTCTCTATGGACATCCTGTTCCATTTGGGAGCTGCCTCAACGCTCCCCCCCCCCTCCGCTTCCCCAGAACACTCTTTCACGCTCCGCTCGCGGGGCGCCGCGAAGCACCCACTTGGAGGGCTCGCGTCCCCGGCCCGGCCCCGCCCCCCTGCCCGCACCAGGGGAGGGTGGCGAAAGCCATGCAAACATGGAAATGCCACACAGCGGTTAATTCCAGAGAAAAATCTATTAAAACCGCGCTTCGACCTCAAGGATGCCGCGTCGCCTTTCCAGCACCCTGGATCCACGCTGTGTGTGTGTGTGTGTGTGTGTGTGTGTGTGTGTATGTGTGTGTGAGGGCGCGCAGGCGGAGGGGCAGGTTGGTCAACCGCGGAGCGCGGACCGTGTCCACGGTGTCCGTGTTTATTTCTTTCTCTCGGCGCGTCTTGTTCGCAGGGCGCTCCGCCCGGTATAAAAGCACAAAGGAGGGGCGCGTGGCGGGCAGTGCGGCGACGCCTGGCTGGCCGACGACGGCGTACTCACGCGCCGCGGGCCATCATGAAGGTAGGTGGTAGGAGGTGGGGGTGGGGCGCAAACACTCGTGACACGCAAGTGCGCATGCGCGCTGCAAACCCCGCTGCGGAACAGGGCGGGTGATTGTCTTGTCTGCCAGTGTGGCCTTTCGGGGGGGGGGGGGATTGGGTCGGTTGTTCCAAATGTGACGCCAAACAATTGCAAGCTCCGTTACTGGGGAAGCGGTGTTTAGGATACGACACATGCGCAGTGCATTTTATTCGTACTTACAAAGAATTTGCTTCATTATCCTGGTCGGATAGGGCAGTGCTTACGACCTCCCATTGGATGGATGTTCCCAATATTTATTTATAAAAAATATTAATATTATAAACAGATTAAAATGTAATTTTTAATTATACAAGATTAATTTATTTATAAATATAATACATGTATTAAATCAAAACACAATGATGAATAATACGCCTAAAAATAATTATAAATATCTTAAATGAATTCCAAAAATTAAATTATTTACTGCGACAATGCACATTAACATAAGTTCCATTAGAATTGTATCTGTGCCGCATATCAAGGAATTCGTTAACCTTCGAATTGTAATAAGAATAAAGAAATTAAAAATCAATTTTCAATTTTGTGCTGGTCCAGATGCTCTCATGTTTATAAATCTCTGATAGACGCTATAATTTTAACGTAGATTATTTTGGCTCTAAAAGGTATTTTGACATGTTTTAAAATTTTTAAGGTTCCCAAAACTTGGTAATGTTCTGTCCTCAGGTCAGTGGCTTTGGTGGCACGGAATCAGTGATTTCAGATTTATAGATATTCTTTGATTTTTGATTTTTCCTCTCTGTGGCGAACACCAGCTTGACGTTTTCGGCTACATGAATACTACTATACTTGGATATTACTAACAGTACTGAACTCTGCTGCACTCTCAGGTTTCATAATTTTTTGAACATATAATATTAAGTGATGTAATTTGCAAAAATGGGTGACTCTATTAACACTCTTGTTAATCTAACTTAATTGTTCGTTGCGAATGCCATGCGGACACAATAGAAAGCTGTTAACGATATAATTTAAAAATAGTGACACTTTTACATTTTCTCAGAAGTAAATATGCGTGGCATAAATATCCTTTCAGTACATTAGTTTGTTCCTTTCATGTGAAAGCCATCCTATTAAAAGTGATGTTCAAGGTATCATAAAAAGTAATGAATGATGAAACATGAAGAAAAAAGTATATTTGTTACATACTAAATTCTAGAGAACTTTACTGCGCGCAGTCATAAATCATATGCTCCCAAGAGAATGGCTTTCATCCTTTTATTAACCTTAACATAAATCTGACACGCATCTCAATATTCTTAGTTCAAACATCTGAACATTCACTACGAAGAAAATTAAATTGATTAAAAGAGGAGCATCATGATGTGATTTTCGTTGCCATGATTTTCTAATATTGGATATTACAAAAAATAAATTACAAAATTGAAAATAGTTATTCTTAGTGTGCACGTTTGTCCCCACAAATATAACACTATTAAAGCAACTATTCAGTATCCAGTTTGTGATGTTAGGCATTACTAATGTGGATTTAATATATTATACAATAAAAACTTTTTCTCTTCCAGATATCGATTCTATCAAGATGTAGTGCATTGTGGCTTCTGGTGATATTTATTTCACTGGTAGATGCGAAACCTCAGGGATATGCCTATCCAGTGCCTACAAAATCTAATGGCACGTTTACCTCGACGAGCACGAGTACCGAGGAGGCGGCAGACTCTGCAAAAGAAACCACCACGGTATTCAGTGGATATATAACTGAGGATAAAGAAAATTCTGCAGCTCTTGCTGAGGGTATTGTCTTAACAACTGCGAGCACCTCAGAAGAAACGGAAACCATTAACCCTAGCAATGAAGAAAGCGATAAAGCTGTCGAGAACACCTCAGAAGAGTCAACAGAAAATGTAGTTCAAGATGAAACTACAGATAAACAGGAAACTCCTTCTCCTACAGAGGGAACCGCTGAAAAAGAAAATGAATCTGAAGACATTCAAGAATCCACTACTCCCTCAGAAGACTCAGAAACTACTACTTTAATATCTGCCCCATATCCTCCTTCTGGATCTCGGCCAGCAGGTCCTGAGTTCTCTTATAACGTACGAGATCTTTTCCCTGGGACGAAACAAGCTGCGTCTACTACTCCTCAGCAGAATCAACCACCCCCTAATGAAAATCTTTCATTTCAACCACAACTTGATCCACGTGTTGGGATACCTTTTCATCAAGAAGCCGCATTTTTTATGAATCGCTTCACAAGCTCGGCAAGAAATGCTCTTGTAAATGCAGGTCCACAGCGGTCGTACTATTACCAAACTCCTCAGCAGCAAATGCGGTTTAACTCCTACCCGCAGCAACCACTTGTCAATAGAAATTTGCAGTCAGAGAGGTTCATGTCGTTTCCTTCAAGATCGTTCGGTGTGACAGCACCCTATCCGCCTTCCAGATCGAGCTACGACCAGAGATTCAGCTCCGGCAATGTGGTCGCGCAACCGTTTTACCAACCCAGGGGCAACGAGAACTATGTAAGTAAACACCTTTGCGAAATGAAGCAACTCTTCGCGACTATTCTGTTTTTACCAAAACAAGCTCCTTCCTCACCCTAAACATACAAAAATGATATTTTTATTACGTTTCTAAATATATGAATGCGCAAAATGCCGCACAGCAATTTGTATTAATACTTTTTTGGGATATTGAGAACGGAATATTTGGAAATAATTATACATTGCTCATCGTAAATGTAAGCAGTAAATATAGATTCATTTATTACTTGATCTCTTAAACCGGTATGTATCGTTGTAACTCAATCCCCGTTATTCAACAACGAACTTGGGAATATTGTATTAGGACCGTGAAAGAAAAGCAAACAATAAACAGTGAGGAGTTTGTGTAACCTGATTTCATCGTACGTAACGTCGTGATTTGTCGGTACGTTACCGATATTTCTGCATCGTTTATTTTAGTTTGGATATTTACTCTCAGTCTCCACGTAATCACAATAAGAGTTCAGGAATTTACGTCAAGTTTTCTTAATTTATTTCGGCATCATATTCATTGGAACAAGTCGTTCAGAGACTAGTACAGTTTTGTGGACTGATCGTGTGGATTTTTTCGCGAAGAGGCAGCCATTGGCCACGGTTCCGCTCAGGCATTTAGAACCCTCACTTCTCTTCAAACGCACTCTGGGCAGGGATGCATTGCTGAGTGGAATTCCTCCACTTTCGCAGAAAATATTATCTGTCCGTGGGGAAAAAGTGCATTTTGCGGAATTCCGCTAAACAAACGGGATTCACCGACTTTTAGGTGGAATTTAGGCTATTTTTTCTTATCCCTTTCATCACGAGGGGAAATGTCAAGCCCTTCTAAAAGCTGTGACTCGTGCTGGATGGGGTAGAGGATCAATTTATCATTGTTAGTGAAACTTTGAGAAGGATTTTCACCTACTCCGTGAGCTACAGGTGAGAAAGGAAGGGGAGGATCAATTTGCTCCCTGACAGAAAGAATATTTTATCTCCCTGTCGCTAGCATAGTCCAAAATTACGTTCTTTCTGTTTGTTCCTTGCTTCTCAAGCATGTGTTGTCGCGGGGGGTCTCAGAGGAGCACGCACATGTGTTGGTGTCTAGTGTTTGGGCGAATATGCGTTCCATCAGGACGTAAAGGGCAACCGGCTTTCGGCAGGAAAAAGACCCTAGAAAAAAGTTTGGGCTAGAAAAATCTATCATTGCCAGCAGATTTTCTCGCGATAGGTCTGGCAATCCTGACTCTGGTCTCGAGTCTAGTTTTGGAGCGGCTCGTGGGGTGCTTGCAAGGCACAGATGTGATATTTTCTCTGCCAGGTTTCGGTCTTAGATCAATAGAAATCGAAACACTGGTATGAAAACGGAGAAATCTCGTTCGAGCAGAAAATTGTAATTTAATTTTGCCGAAAATCTGCCAGGGTTCTTTTACGTGGCACATGCGTGACAAAGCACAATTAGGATTACCCGTCTTTCAAAAATCCATCGCCCTTAACTAGAATCGAACCTACAAAATTGAGTTTTGGAACCTAAGATGCTAGCCCTAGTTTCATTGGGAGAGCATTAGATCAGAGGAAACACTTTTTCATGAAAGTCAAGGGTCTGAATTCGGTCTTTTGCCGTAGGAGTTTTTTATTTGGAGAAAATGAATGAAAATGACTCAAGATAAAGTATCTAAATTTAAATTACGTCTACATTAGAGACAGTTTTTTGTTCTAAAGAAGTTATTTACAGAGAGTTTACATGTTATTTACAAATTAATTATTTTCGTTTTTAATTATCAACAAATTAATTGTATACTATTTAATACTATTTCAAAATACATACTTATAACTTGATGAAGTATCCTGAGATGCCTAGATCTCTATTAATCATAATTTGAACCCAGAAGTTTGGCAAAATGCCTTTTTATTATTTTTATGATTTTATGACTTTTAACAACAGAAATCACTTAATTATAGTTCTGGAACTGTTTTAGTAGATTTTCATTTTGCCTATTTTTGACATTTTAACTCATTTGTTCCTTTTCCTGCCTTATTTGTACCTTTCTACTTTTTTCGTCATTATTTTTCCTATTTTCCTCCTAGGATTAATCTCTATTAAACTGTAAACATACATGAATACCTGGACAACACGAAGGCACGGTCGTGTATTATCGTTCTGTCGATGCGGATGCTCCATTGTCAGGTTGTGTTCAATTGCTACCACCACAGTTGCTAAGGGCAGCTGTAAACAGCTGCATTCTCCCATACTCTCTGAAAATACACTGTAACAATTTTGATGTTCACTTTATCTGAACCTAAAACCGTTGTGTGAAAGAATAAAAATTAATTTAGTAGAAAAGGTTGTGGGCTTTAATAAACTTATAATTCGCTTAGGTGAAGTTACTATTTTCGAGAAATTTGCGTAAAACGGAAAGAGTGAACACTTAAATTTTGTTCTAAGTGGTGAAAAAGGGGAACTGAAAATCATCCGAGAGTACGAAAGAGTACTTATACTGACTGGTTGTTCTGAAGGTCACCTGAACAAAATTTTATTAAGATCGGAATAAAACTATAAAACTGTAAATTTGTGAGAATAAAATCTAATTTCCTTCTTTATAGAATGTAAATAATTTGGAAAGAGTAGCCGACGTTATTTCCAACAAAATACTGTACTTTTCAGTGAAAACCGCATCAAATTCTGTTCAGTCGTTCCTGAGATTACCTTGGGTAAAGAGATAGACAAACCAAAATCGTGCAAATAATTGAATGAATAAATGTAAACAAAAAAGATATAAGATTAGAAAGCAGTTATTTTGAAATCAGAAACAGAAACTGCAATTTTATAAACATGGAAGGTAGATAGGTACTTTTCTCCCTTCCTCCGTTCATATCACAATTTTAATTTCTTAGAGCAAAATGCGTGGCCACGTTATGGCCTGAATTTAAAGACTGCTAAATAGCAGTGTGTTTTCAACTTGTATTAACAAAATCATAGGAAACCAATCTAGCTTTCGACTTTTCTTGTTTTTTATCCAATCAGTGTCTCTCAACCTATAGCTGGTTGTCCGTCTCTCTCTTTCCAATTGCCATCCGATCGCTGTTGATCGGAGTTCGATAGCTTTCGACTGCACATTTACTGGCTACAGCCGGATGAGAGTCATCAGATTTCCGATAAATTATTGACCAATCATTAAGATATTATTATTGCCGTTGTCATTCAGGGCTTCTTTACAACTATCATTATTTGATGGCTAACATATCGTCAATTAATTAGTTAATTGAGTTTATAGCATTTAACAAGCATCACCGCCACACATTGATATCATAAGACCTCTAAACCTGACTTTCAATTTCTGTGGTTCTACGGTTCTATTTTTAACTTCGGCGTTTTCAAGAAAAGGTCAAACATACTCGAACTGTAAATGTAAAAGCTATCTTAGTATGTGCTAATTAAAACGTATTGCTATTACCATTATTATTCACCGCCGCATTTTAAAGAAAGAAAATAGGAAAAGTTAGTAGGTTGATATTTCTTAAAATAGCTTATTTTTGTAAATACTACATGAAGTAAGAAGAAATATTCTGTCATGTATGATAACTACTAGAAATGTAAAATCACACAACTTTTTCCCTAATCTCATTCCATATTTATCTACATTGCACAAACCAAAACAAGGCTAATTTGTAAATATCCACTTTTTATAACCTAAAAACGTATTCCGTTACCAATTTTCAAAATGTTTCATTGTACAAATATTTAATTACCAATATTTTTTTTAATTGCTCACCTTTTATAATCTTATTTTCATAACCGTTTCTCCGTTTATTTTCATCATACCCCTTTTCCCATGAATTTTAAGGCACACTCGTTTTTTCAAGAACTTCAATGCACATGGCCTTCGGATATGTTATTTACGAAGGTAATGTGTAATGGTTCTCAATTGCTTTCTTTCATTGCATCTTATAGCTTTCTTAATTACTTTATAGGGTACAATACGATTGCAAACGACTTCCTGAAACTCATCTGTACAGGGAGCTGTACTATAATACTACAGTTTAACAGGGACACAAATTGGCCACAATTTCTCATATTATACACTCATTTCAATTATCCCCAATTAATAGACAAATTATAAAGAAAAATATAATTTGCCATCAGGCATTTCCAAAACCAATGAATGAATCCCCAAATACTTCTAGCTCATATTAATGTATTTTAATGACCTCAAATACTTCTAGTCGATTCTGAAATTTAGTTCTACAAATAAATAATTGCAGAGTTGTAAATAAACTGAACAAATCTACACTACATCTATAATCTTTTGTCACATTTCATCATAGTTTTGAAAGCTAATCCGACGAAATACGAGACACTGACCTAGAAAACTGAACACAATGTGAAATAAATTGCAAGGAATTAATAGAGGTAAATCAATTGCTTCTTAACAACCATGTTCCTACAGTGCCAATGAAAAAAGAACACTCAATATTGTAAATGTGAAAGAACATTGCAATTCCCATAATGTACACTAAAACTGAAAGAAAAGTTCTTAATCTTGAAATATTGCGTTCGTTTGATAAAGAGTGCCATATTTATTTGACGTGAGTTCTTCAACCTCCAGTTATAATTAGCTCTCTTCAGCTCATGAATACCTTAAACAGAACTGAAGAATAAATCGCATTATTTAATGTTATATAATTAATATTCATATAAATATTTGTTCCTAATCCTATCAGTTTTCTCTGTAAAGCCGAAAAGCAGAATTTTCTGTAAAAACTGAGACTTTTGAATTTTAAGGTAAAGTTTAATAATTATTCTTCAAACAAAATGAGAACAAATTTTAAAAATGATAAATCTAAATATAAGATTGTTATAATGAAAGAACTGGTTGAGCATTTTCTTCCTTTTTTTATTTCACAGGCCCCTTAAAACTGGTGATGGACACATATCTCTAAGGCAGAAACTACATTAGTCCAGGTATAAATCAAAGCATAAAGCATGTAAAATTATCACAATTACATTTATTTTTATTTCACTTTTTAATTGAATGCAACAATACGTCAGTGCACGTACGAATTAAATAGAAAAACGTTAAGCCTTTTCAATCGAACCGAAATACACATTCATTGCAGAGGCCGAATATTCAGGTTCTTAAAAAACATTTCTCTAGCCGCACAACTACATTATACAATACGTCTCATCAACATATTCATTTATAATTGCCATATTCTTATTTGTTCAGGAAGCAGAGGGACTTTTAATCTAATACACTTTTATGTCGTGCCTTCTACCGCAATCGATTATTAATGAATCGAATTATGGCAGATTGTTTTACAAAAATACTTATTGCTTCATATTTTGATGTATAAATTTCAAAAACATGATTCTGACTCAATTTTAATTACCGTCAAGAAATATCTGAATATAAGATTACTGGATCAATTTTTGCACCATTCTATCTATCTCTGAAAATAAGCAAATATGAAAATAAACATACGAAACTTGATCTTATTTATATAGAATATAATGTTCAAATCCAGACCATGTTTTTCCAGAAAAATATGTCTGTCCATTTGATGTGTTAAGAATCTCCATTTTTCCTGATATGCATACTCATAGAACTGCGTTTGTTTCATTTGTAACACTTCTTTCTATGTGATCTTTACCAGGTCACGACTCATTCTACCGCTACTTTCCACTACCTAGCACTTGGATCTCGATAGGAAATACAGTCTGGCCTTTCTTATAACTCGCACTTCCCCGTCAAAGTGATGTCGAATAATACAAGCCCATTATTCTTTCGTTATCCTGTTTTGAACTTCATGTTTACCATCCTGTTCTTCTGAACATTTTCATCCAAGCAACTCTCATAGATTTTTCTATTCTTACGGATCTTCCTCTTTTTTTTATTTTCGAAGTATTTTTATTGTTTCATCAAAGTTTTATCCGTTGTAGGATGAGCCTAGATACGAGTTCCAGTACGACGTGGGCGCGCCTCCCTATGGACCGTTCTTTGGTCACCAGGAGCATCGCACTGGTGAAGAAGCTAGAGGACAGTACTATGTAGTGCAGCCCGACGGCCGGAGGCGGGTCGTGCAGTACGAAGCTGGGCCCCAAGGCTACAGGCCCACCATCAGCTACGAGGCCTCCATCGACTACCAGGACTACCCATAGTGCACCCACTCGTCTACTACCGGTGGCAATTCTGTACATAATTTATTTATCTGCATCGGCTCCCATTGTCACCCACGAAACTAATTAAAAATTTACAACAAAATGTCTTTTTTTTATTTGAAACGTGCGGATTGATGCTTTCCTTTGTATCCTACCCAATAAATAATTTTATTCATTGTAACATTTTCTGTTTCTGGATTACTTTGCTACATCATAAGTCACAAATTCGTCGCTGGCATTGAGTTTACCTTAATGTATTGTTAAACTTCATACAAATTTTGTAAATGTACGTAAAAACTATTGATATGAACACACATAATGAACATACAAAGTTTGATCATTATGAGTCAAAAAGTTTACAAAAATATTCTTACAAGTTCAAATATTTCCTGAACACGTTACAAAACCTGGAATTATAAAAATATAAAACCATGCATAATTATATAACTCGGCCTTTGTAAAAATATATTTTTCAAAAACATTTCATCATAATGTTTTGTATTCCTTCTGTCACCATATAAATATAACCATACATGTTGTAGGACTTTTACTTGAAAAATAACCACTATTTTTGCCTTTTTTAAAAAAAACACTAATTAGTTTTCATTTATTTATGTCGCATGGACGACTGGGTCATTAGTACCATTATTTACACTTTAGAGTTGTAATTGAAAATATGTGATTGACAATATAATTATAAAGCTTTTAATATAATGTTATATTACGAAGGATTGACTATTATCAATACATATTATCGTATTAAATTAAGCACCTGAATGTTTGTAGAGAACAGTGAGGGCTAGTATTTAGTCATAATTTGAGTTTTTCAAGTTGATATTACAACGAGTCTCTCTGAGCAACCGTACTATAGATTAAGTATTACAGATTTTCATTTTCTAGTGATAAGGCAGGATAATACCTGACTGATTTTCTTGGCCATTCATCGAGGTTCATGTATTCGCCAATACAAACCGAGCTGTGAAAACTGCACGATTGTGACTTCACAGTGCAGTTTCAGTTCTGAGTGTTTCCCACTGAGACCTTTAATTCTTTATAATGCAAGGTAATATTGTTATTTCGTTTCGGGAATTATTTGTATTAAAAGATAGAAAATAATTATCACAATTCCGAATGAAGGACATTTGTTTATTGGCGTTTTTGACAGACGTATTAGTGAGTTCTACTGGAATGACCTATTCTTAATGAAGTTCAATTTGTTTTTTATTTTTGATGAAGGGTTGGTGTTCCCACACACTGCGACAAGTCAAGTGTAGTTTCAATCTTGAGTTTGTCCTGATGTTATACAATTTTGCCAGATGCTTTGTCGTGTACCCATTTCTTTGTTTTTCTTCACAGATAGATTAGTACGTGCAAATGATGGGATATAATCTTCGTATATGGTTTTTTTACTGAATTTTCTTTTTCATTACCTTATACACGTTGACGGGCAAACATATGCTAAGATTATAACGATATAAAATTCCTGTTGCTGTGATAAAAAATGTTGCTGTTTTTTTGTATTGATGTTTGGAGTTTGTTCTCATGATTTTTAATGCATTTACTGTTGGTTTTAAATCAGGGAAGATTATAGTTCTGTTTAGTACCGAATGGGTAACTAGACCTGTGGCATTGTCGCATCTGTGGCTTTGCCTGTGAAGGCTTCACAGGTGACAGAAGGAATACAAAACATTATGATGAAATGGTTTTGAAAAATATATTTTTACAAACGCCAAGTTTGGGATATAAAATACAAACGTTCCATATTCAAGACAGTTTACTTTGAGCTGTAATACTGCTTTAATAAGATATTCGAAATAAATCGAGAAAACAAATGAGCACGAAAGTATTATTTCATTCTTCATACATACCGGTAGCGGTAGCTCAGTGCATCAACTGATGTCACTGCAGCGCCTCTAACCGGGAGGTCCTAGGTTCGAGTCCTGACGGCGGTAGGATTTTCGACACTAGCTTTTCAGCTAGGTCGAATTCAGCTGCTGTCTGGAGGAGAATTCTAGCGGCCGGCTGCTCTGATCGGTAGTTTTCCGTGGTTTCTCCGATCAACACCAGGCGAATGCCGGAGCAGTACCCTAACAAACGGGCCACGGACCGCGCGCAATCTGTCCTTCCTCTTCCTTGTCCTATCCTCTCCCCTTACACACACACACTAACATGCACTACACTACCACATTTCCCGGAGACCGGACGGGAGCTTAGAGCTTGTCCCGGCTGGGGCGGTGCCCCGCTGGTGGGAGAGTCCTGGTTAGGGGGAAACCCCACTCGCCGACGGTAGGTCGGCGCCGGATCTCGCCATCCAGCGGGGGAAGATCACCGCCATCTCCCGAGAAAAAACATGCACTACACTAACGGGACTAATGACCATAGCAGTTGACGCGCCCGGAAACATGAATAAATCAATCAATTCTTCATACATGATCTTTTCTCTCATTGGCGGCAATAAAGAGTTTATCATCAGTATTGTATCATTGTTAGAAATTTTATTATTATACTTTTATAACCCCTATCATATATTCGAATCATACACGCTTAAGTCATAGTACGGTAAACTAAGCGGTATTCCATTTACTCACGTTAATTGTGAGGCAAAATAGATTTTTTAGCGTATTGAATCGCATCCTACAACGGTATCATACAACATTGTTGGTTTCTCTTCGCATGGTAAGCATTATCGCGCATCAACTGGTGCTATGAATTACTATATACTTTTTTTAGTTAATTCAGTGCTCTTTGCAGATGAAAATAAAAAATTTAAAGGTATTATTCTGGGGGCATTCGGCAGCTTTTCTTCTCTGGATTGAAAATAGTGTTCTTATTATGAGATATTTTACTCATGTACCACCCCCCTCTGACCACAGGCATCATCATCTTAAGAATAATCTGGATATACAGGGTGAGTCACGTAACTCTAGCACCTCCTGTAACTTTTGAACGGTTCAAGTTATTGCAATGCAGTTTTCACGAAAGTGCATGAGGGAATGGGGCTCATTGATACGTGATCTGGGCTGTCCGGGTGACGCCGCACCGAAGGCTGGGGTGCCGACGTTTCGACATATCGCGGTCCTCTTCAGGGCTGTACTGCCCTGAAGAGGACCGCGATATGTCGGTCGAAACGTCGGCACCCCAGCCTTCGACGCGGCGTCACCTGGCAATACAGCCCTGAAGAGGACCGCGATATGTCGGTCGAAACGTCGGCACCCCAGCCTTCGACGCGGCGTCACCCGGACAGCCCAGATCATGACTGGCCGCGGAAGCTTACGATAACTCATTGATACGTGTATTCATTTATATTTTATCACTTGTATTTTATGAGATATTTGAAGTAACTTTGTTTTTTATATAGAACAATACAGATTTTTTCAGTCTATCATGACGAGCGTAAAAAGAGGAATCCAATGATATACATATTGTCATATGTTAGATAAGCATTTTTTTGAGTAATTTTGATTTTTTTGCGACTCATGTTTAACGGATATTTTGAATGTAACAGCCATCCACGCAAGGCCACGCGGCACTCTACCATCAAACGCGCGCTCGGGAAAGAGAAGCTGATTTTAGTATTTCATAATACCGAACATATTCCAAATATTCTGAAAACTGTTCCAATTTTCTCCTGAACTCTGCTTTCCATCCCTCCGCGTTTTCAGATTTTTTGTCTTTCATTGATTCAAGGAATTGAAGGATTGAAAATAAAGGTTTTTCATAAGAATGTATTGTAATAAAATTGTTTATTACTTGAACTCCATTAAAGGGGTTTTACATCGTAGGATATTAATGGGATCTTGAAACAAAACACAGTAAGGATAAATAATTAAGACTGTACAAAGAGTATTGCACATTTCGAGCAAACAATTTTATTGTTAATAAGCATATAAGAACAACTTAGCGATAGAAACATAGGGATAGTTATTATCATTATCTTCCTGCATTTTTTCTTTTCAAGAGGTGTTATTATATTGTCATTAACCAAAAAGTATTAGCTGAAAATGTGCATTTTTCTTCGTGCAATCTTAATAATTTATTATTATAGTGTTTAGATTCCAAGATCCCATTAATATCCTTTGGAATGACACCGCTTTAAATGAAGATTAAATAACAATCTTATTTCAATACATACTACTTCTGACAAATCCATATTTTAAATCCTTAATACAAAAAATCTTAAAATGCGGAAGGATGGCAAGCAGAGTTCAGGAAAAATCTGCAACAATTTTGTGAATATTTTGATTATGTTTCATATCTTCAAATACGAAGATCCTTTCCCTTCTCCGAGCGCGCGTTTGCTGGTAGAGCGCTGGGTGACCTTTTGTGTCGGACTGTTACATTCAAAATATCCGTTAAATATGAGTCGCAAAAAAATCAAAATTACTCAAAAAATGCTTATCTAACATATGACAATATGTATATCATTGAATACGTCTTTTTACGCTCGCCATGATATACTGACAAAATATGTGTCATTCCATTTGAGAAAACAAAGTTACCTCAAATATCTCGTAAAATACAAGTGGTAAAATATAAATAAATACACGTGTCAATTAGGCCCATTCCTTCATCTACTTTCGTGAAAGCTGCGTTGCAATAACTTGAACCATTCAAAAGTTACAGGAGGTGCTTAAGTTACGTGACTCATCCTGTATAATAAATGCCTGGCGTTTTCCTATTGAGAGAAAGCAATAGAGAATCTATAGGGATAGTGAGTGTGAGCGTGAACATAAACGGTATTGTGAGTGTGAGTGAATGTGAACGTGAGTACGAATGTGAGTGTGAATGTGTGTGTGTGTGTGTGTGTGTGTGTGAGCGTGGGTATGAGCGTGAATGTGAGTGTGAACATGAGTCTGTATGTCTGTGTGTGAGCCTGAATGCGAGCGTGAGTGTGAGAGTGTAAGTGCGTGAGAATGATTATGAGGGTGAGCGTGAACGACAGTGTGAGTGAGAGTGAGCGAGCTTGAACGTGAGAGTGTGTGAACGTGAGAATGAGGTACGTGAGCTTGAACGTGAGAGTGTGAGTGTGAGCGCGAGATCTTGCGAGCGTGTGTCCGAGATAAATATGACAGTGAGTGAGAGTGAGAGATGTAGAACGAAGGGCATATTTTTAAGGGCATGGAGGAGTTCACCGACATGGAAATGCTAAACCAGATTTGTACATTCACGTATACACAGTTAACACAGAGAGTCACACAAACTGTTAAAGTAAGAGGAAAGAAATACGAACTGAAAATGCAAAGGACTTTGCTCTAGATACTAGTTCTGTGCCACATCAAATTCATTCTGATGAATTACAAGTTAAAGTTTTCAATTCGACATTCATCGCCACAGAATAATAAATGTCTCTGTAGTAATGTGTCATTTGTTACACTAGCTTTGTAATACTCACACAAAATATCATAATCAATATTGAAACATGCCCGACGTTGACTTGTGCCAATTTGAAACAAGCCCCGTCTTTCTATTTAAAAACAAGCCCTACTTGGAGCGACATTATGAAACATAATTATTACTGATAAATGTGAGGTGGGCACCATGAAAAGGTTACAATTGAAACCTAATGATTCCAACGTAATTTAAATATCTCCATTCCAAAATTAGGTTGTGCTAGCTCAGTTTATTGGGGTTCAAAGTTCATAATTGTTGCTACTTACTCTGCAACCAATTATTCAATCTGACATCCCTACGGAGTGGCGAGGAATCTGAAAATCTTATTAAAATGCCGGATTGCATGTAACGAACAATGATAATTAGCTTTCTTTCTACTTAACAAATTAGAATTTATTATAATATTAACTATGATTCTGTTGCAAGTTAAACAATTGTTACAATGATAATCAAAAATGAATTGATCTTTGGTCATGACGAGTTTTCTCTCTATTACAATAGTCATAAAACCTTGTTATTCGTGGGTCTTCACGCGCTCTTCGATTGCGCCTCGTAGAACCTTCTCCGTCGACGCAACAGAATCTTGCTTCTGGATAAAGTCCTCGCCTAATGTCCCTAATCTGGTTCCAAATTCTTCCGGTGATACTATTATAATCCGTGACTTCCCTCACTTCCGTCACAAGTGGACGCCTAGACACGTATTTACTTCCTACAAGAACGCTCTGTCCTAATAATATAAGAAACGATAGTTAATTTTATACAACTGTCAATTACAGTCTTTCCTCGGCCTAATAAAATATATCTGGAGCCGACCCACTCATCACCGCGTTGCTCAAGCGAATGAATGTTCTTCTAAAAACTCGGAAGCATCCGAATTTTATAACTTTTACTTTTGTCTCTCAAAACAATGCTTATTCCGCCTCCGCTCTGTCATTTAAACCTAACAAAAATTATCCTTAACGCCGGTTGTTTATTTGTCATATAGCGACCCCCTCGCGATCGTCTATTGACATATTGTATGTCATAAAATGACATTTCCATAATAAAAATGGTTCGTCATTTTGGTATATCACAATATGGATACATAAGTATTTTCGCATAACATATTACACCAGTATGTTGTTATCTTATTTATGACTAGTGAATGTGACATTTGTCTATCTTGAGCTAAGGGCTTCACATAGAAGAGGAGAAGTAAATTTCTCATTAGATTCGTTATTAATCGTGAGTAAATTTGTTTGTCCAAGGAAAGCAAGCAACAACTAATACGATTTCTGCTATTCAATCAGGAAGAATACAACGACCTTGAAACGCATGAATGAACATGCTTGAGGCCGTAGGCGTCGCCGCTTAGTTTGTAAAGTCATGAGCAGCCCTCAGGCAACGCTCTAACGGGAGTGAAAGTTCCGCTTAGCTCATCCAAATCTATGATCTATTTAATCTGAAAAGTGGTTCAAGGCAATGCCATTAGCCTTACCAGCGTCCTGTCAGAAGTGGCAGTTCATCAGGACATTCAATATTCTTGGCTTCAAGAAGCAATCTAGGTCTCTTCTGCCGTAGGTTTAATGAGTTTAGAAGAAGGGTAATAGCAGGTACTAGATTTAATTATGGCCTAATTACTAACAATGTGGTAACTACATAAGGTAATGATTTATTGAATGTCCCTCACTTCAATGTAACTTTCAACTATACGAGTGTGAAGTTAAATAAATCATTCTTAATACGAGTTTTTAGTTTGTCGGATATCAGCTGCCGAACATCTCTCTTCCTTAATCTTCCTGTCGACCATTAAGCAATGCCGCCACATGAAAGTGAGCAGTAGCTCAATCCGCATCCTTGGAATACTTCTGCAAGCATCCCGCTCCAGACCAAGGTTGCCGGAGCTATCCGTCAATAGCCCCGAACTTTCACCGGCAGAGACGTACGTGGAACCAGCCGGCGGCCAAAATGGTAATGTCGAAGGTGGTGATGGTAGAAACGGCAAATGATCAGCCAATAGCTCTTGTTGGAATATATACCTTTTAAAAATAGAAGTGAATTCGACTAAAAAATAACTCAAAATTCGTTGTTTTGTTGAATTCATGAGTAAAAGTATTTGCTTCTGAATATGTTATTCTATTTTTGACATATTATTTAAGGTATAGATTGTCCTTCTATTTCTATTTATAATTTAATAAAGGCAAGGTGCAAAATATTTCTAACAATCATCGTATTAAACTGTTTTCATTTAACCAAATATTGCACATGACGTTTTGGAGGTTCCTTTTCTCCTTCATCAGTCATTTTTTTAAAAACATCCACATACAATACACATTTTATGTTTTAAATGACGTGAATACCTGCTGTCACGCCCTGTTAGTGATGTAGATATTGTTACAGTTTCATTACTCATTGAAAGTAGGTCGTTACCTGGGTAAACTTCGTTTCAACCTGGTCGCAGACGAATTTGGAGCATGACTTCACTTAAAATGTGTATTTGTCTGATGAAGGAGAAAAGAAGCCTAAGAGACATGGACGATAGTTACATAAAAGCAATTTAATAATGTGATGGTCAGAAATATTTTGGACCTTACCTCTATGTAAAGTAATACGCATGTATTATTCTATTTTAAAATGTACAGTTCGTGCACCTACGCAAATAATTAGGGGAAAATGAATATGTTCAATACTGTAAGATAATTATATACGATGTACTTCCGATTTTAGCTTAAAATTTATGTATTAATCACTTTTTGTATTAATCAGCTTGACTATCTTCAGTGAAGAAGCCAAGAAATCACATTTCTTAGCAAATTGAAGTGAAGTTTCTGATCGTCTTAGACAATGACGTCGTAAATTGCTCTAAAATACAACAAAGTGATATTCATACATCAAAGTTTATACAGTGTGCATTTAGAACGATAACATTTACAAAATGTAAACAGCCATTGGAAAAAAGTTAACACGAACCGGAAAGAAAAAGACATGTTGCTGAATTAGATATATAGTGGATGCAAATTGCTACATCAACTGAAAGGATGTGGTTGAAGGAAGTAGCCAAGAGGAGGTTGAACTTTCCGAAGGCTGAAGTACTTCAACTGTGCTTACTTAGTTGCGGTTACGAACGATGAGAGTATATCATGCGTGCACTGACGCGAAACCAAAAAGAACATGGCTGAGGACTATTGACATTGAGTAGAGAAGTAACGAAGGTTAAAAAGTAGAGGATACCTGAAGTAGGTTACAATGAGGTTAATATGCCATTTTTGTTAAGTATTTCACTTCACGTGTTCCAGGCTCTCACGATGAATTTAATATCTTCCTTTTCATTTTATTCCAAGTGCAACGTCTCTTATGGCATCCTTCGCGAAGAGTTGAGTTTCAATACCTCTTCACAGTTTGATAAGGAATATTTTGTTCACCATTGACTGTATTCTTCGATATTTGATTACAATTTTAATCTGCTGATTATTATTTTTCAGAGTTCCATAAACGTGTCTCTTTTTATCATTTACTCGAACAGCAAATATCCACTAGCAGAGTGAGCAGTATACACATTTTTAGCAGCATACAATGTGCAACGTTTTAATTATCTAAAACAGATCATTACAGTCGAAGTAAAAAAAAACTATTAACCACTGAATATTTTTTAAATTTAATTTCGAGCAAAGGCATTGAATCCTAATAAAAACATAATTAAAAATATTTTTAGACAAAATAACGCACCTCACAGTAAGGAGCCTACTGAACATGATTATTCCCTGGACTTCTAAAAATTGTCTAAGCCGTAGCTGTAATTCGAACAACATAACTACCCTCGACGGTACGAAGAGCAAGTGAGTGTGAACTTGGAAGCTGTTAGCTCCTATGATTCCATTCATCATCTCGCGGACAACGTTGATTCGTTAATGAGACTTGATGCGGAGGCCTCTCACACTATTCAGTAGCCCCGAGGGCAGAACATCTCAGTTTTTGTGACCGGGTGAAGCAAGTAGGAGCATTGCTACTCCAAGATCGAGTGCCCTGTTGAAACGCGGAGCTCCGAAATTCAGTTTCTGCAGTGTTGTAAGAGTGATGGACGAATATGCAGAATTGTGAAGAAGTTTCTAATTATTCAATGACGAAAGACTTCAACCCATTTCTGAAGTGTTTACGTGTGATGGATATGAGAGTGTACTCAAAATATTTAAGATCTTATCAGAATTTTTTTAAAACTCTAAATATGTAGTGAAGGCAAGAGAAATATTATATATATATATATATATATATATATATATATATATATATATATATATATAATTGTTACATATATCTTCCACAGGACGTTTAAATAAATAAGGCTACAGAAGTTTTACAAATTGGCCGTCACCTTTATTAAAAAAATTCCAGAGTTTACAGAAATACTGTAGTCTGTAGAAAACAATTCTTATGATAAGTAGTATTGTAATGGCTAGTGTTTAACAATTATGTCTTTTGCACATAATACATTTTTTGCAAGTCTATAGATAAACCTACCAAAACTATTTGTATAATTGCAACATTTGTCAGGAACAAAAGTTATTTACCACAAGATGTGATTGCTGTCGATGGTACTCTCTTTTTTGTAAGAGGAACAAATAAAGTGATTGATATGATTAAAATATCTTAAACGTTGACGAAACTCTGAAAAGATCTGTTGTTCTCAAGGCTTCTCAAATTTTCAAAAAGTGTTTGAAATTTTAAAATGTAAAATTTTCACAATAAGCAAATGCGAGAGACACGTTCACCATTTCAATACAACAATAAACGAGAACGAGCGGTTTCAACCTAATAAGAGTTTGAAAGCAAATCTCCATTTGAGCTCCCATGAACCGACCCGTTTGTCCAGCCGACAGGTTTGTGCCGCCTTCATAAGCAAGCAAACAACAATACACATCCGGAGTCTTCATTCGGGCAAACAGACCTTGGCTAAAGATAACCGTGATTCAGGCCTCTCGAGATCTGTCTGGGCAGGCGACCGAGCGCCAGGAGAAGACGTCCCCAGTTGAGAGGCTCATTGTGCCAACCGCTCAAGGCACGCGGTGTCGCGCCCGTTTGCACCGGGTCAGTTGCCCCACGTCACGCCACGCCCCTCCCCCGTCAACTCCACGCCCACTTCAAGCGCCCTCGCCAAAGATGCCGCCAAATATCCCACGTTGGCGTCGACCTTCTGTTGACCCGCCGGAGCGATTGCCACCGACTGAAACCACGCGCTGAAGGCGTTGCCGCCGCAAGAACCATCATTGCCATCATCACCAGCAGCAGCGTTCTTTTATATCACATTCAGGGTTGGGCAGTAATTTAAATCCTTATTTACAAAGTATTTTGGTGAAGTTTTTAAATAGTAAATTTAAAATATTTTGATCAACCCTGATCACATTCGTATTATTTTCGCAAACTCAAGACTCTCCAGAGTGGTACCACCACAGCCTGGAAAAACTTTAAGCTTCCGCCATGAAGTGTAGTGTAGTATATGAAAGTGTAAATGTAAGTATAGGATGAGGATAGGACAATCAGAGGAAAGAAAGATAGCGCTCGGCCCGTGGCTTTTTTTTTAAATAATTGTTCAGCGATTCCGGGCACGTCAACTTCTAAGGACATTAATCTCTCAAATGGATAGTGCATGGTTTTCATTATGGTAGAGGGGAGGGGAGGGGAGGGGGCGGTGATTTTCTTCCACTGGCTGCCGAAATCCGGTGTCGACCTACATCGGCGTGTATCCCCAACGAGGTATCTTCCGCCAATGCGGCACCGCCCCAGCCGAGACAAGCTCTAATCTCCCGACAATTATTGTGGTAATGTGGTCCGTGTGTAAGTAAGCAGGAAAGGATAGAACAATAAAGAGGAAGGAAAGATACCGCACGGTCCCTGGCTCGTTTGTTAGGGTACTGCTTCGGAATTCGCCCGGCGTTGATCGGAGAAACCACGATAGAATTCGACCTAACGGTTTAGTTAGTGTCAACATTCGTACCATCGGCGGGACTGTAACCCTGCAACCTCCTGGTCAGAGGCACTGCAGGGACATCAGTTGATGCCCTGAGCCTCGACCAGGGCGTCCGCTCCACTCCACCCGTCGTCGGCGTCTCCGTGCCGCGCGACCTCTCGCAAGAGCGTCCGGCGCGGTGCGGTTCCATGCTAATCAGCGTCCACCCGCGCTCGGCTGGGCCGCCGCCGCCGCCGCGCCGCGCCGCGCCGTTGCGCTCGGAGATCGTGCGGGCGGCCAAACACTCGGGCGCCGCCGCCAAGTCGAGAGTTCCTTGTTTGGCGAGCCCTAATAGCGGCGCGCGCCCGGGAGTCGCCAAACAAGCGGCGCGACCAAGCGGCGGCGCAGGCGGGGGCGATTGCGGCGGCAGCGATGATGCCGGTGGTGGGTATAAGGCTGAGGATTGTGATGGTTCTGGTGATTGCGGGTCTTGTAGTAATAATTGTGATAGGATGATATGGTGGTTGGATCGGTGGGGATGGAGATGATGTGGTTATCGTGTTGATGGTGATAAGGCGGTTGTGGTGATAATGATGACAATAGTGGTGGTGGTGGTGGTGGTGGTGGTGGTGGTGGTGGTGGTGGTGATGACTGTAGCGGCTGGCGGCGGTTGTGGCCGCGACGGCGTACCAGTGGTCGGTACCAGTGGTCGGAGTGAGGTGACGATAGAGATAGTGGTGATGAGGGAAGGGGTATAATTATTGTAACAATTTTAGTGATGATGACGATTGTGGCGGGGAGAGCGAGAAGGGGCGGGAAGGGGCGGGGAGAGGCGGGTGGAGCGTGAGGGGTGGGACGGGCGTGAGGGGCGGGGTGGGGCGGAGAGGGGCGGAGAGGGGCGTGCGTGGCGGGGCATGGCGGGGGCGTGGCGGGGACGTGGCGGGGCGTGGCGGGGGCGTGGCGGGATCGAGAGCGGGGTGGGGTGCGGAGCGGTGAGCAGGACTTGGGCGGTGCTGGGAGCAAGGGCGGGGAGAGGGTAGGGGATTGGGACGGTGGTAGGGGCGGGGGGCGGGGGCGGAGTGGAGGGTAAATATTGGCGCAAGCGGGGGCGGGGTAAGGGCAGGAGTGGGGTTGAGGGCGGGGGCAAGGGGTGCGAAGGTTTGGGGTAGGGGAGGGGAGACGAGGCTGGGGCGACGGAGGCGGGATCAGTGATGACGGTGGCGGTTGTGGCGGTGGTGGCTGTACGGTGGAGGTTCACGAGCGTGCGAATGTCTCAAAGGGACCCTCTTTATGTTGCGTCATGTTGTTTGCGAGCGGCCTGAGATGCCCGGCGCTTGGTTGTTCGAAATTTTAAGCCGCCAATTTTGCGTTGAGGAACTACTACTCCGTGATTATTTCCATATTAAGTTGCACCCAAATTTTGGAACTATGAGGAAGATGAGAAAGAACATTTGGCAAATTTCTTCTCTTCCTTGTGACGCTCTCCTCACTATCACCTCATCAGAATTCCCACTAAGAACTCGTTTTATATTTCCAATACCCGCTTTGTAAATATTACACGTTTCTATGAATAATTATACCTAGTTTTTCATGTAAAGAAAAGTAGAAAGATCAGATATCCGAGACAATATGTGCCATTATGAGAAAATAAAATGGATATTTAACAACTCATTCAACAAATAGAATAAGTTTTTTTATTCTCGTTCTATGTATTATATCATAACATTAATCCTTACTCTCTTTTATACCAGTCCCCTGTTTTAAGCATGAATAGAGACTAGAATAATATCCACATTTCGTATCAATGAATGACATAAAATTCTGTAAAATCTGAAGAGAACATAAGATAGAATTCATTTTTTTAATATCTGAATGTAGCGTGTAAGATTATCTCCATGTAGACTGTAAACTATAAATACCTATAATAAAAATGTGAAACAATTATATGTTATTTTCCCATCACGTTTAGAGAAATAAAGCAGTCTCTCTTTAATTCAATACTGCATAGTAATACACTCAATCGTAATACCACATTCAAAGCGGTCAGATACTTTCATCATTTGAAGTGGCATCAAAAACACATCTTATTTCATCATTTTAAGGTGATGTAAAACATAGGAAATGAAGTGTTTCATCGCTTTCCAATAGGACACTTTTTACCGAGAGAATGAATAAGCAAAGAAATATATGATAAATTGCTTCAAGTAATTATAAGTAACAGAATTATAGAGGTTATTCAACCGCGAGTAACGAGATTAAATTAGATAGCACTGACGACAAGTGCTAAATTCCATTCAAGACTGTGGCGAGACGTGGGAAATTAAAACGAATCTTCTCTTAAGTAGGGTCTTGATAATAACTCCCTGGTGCTGGATGAAAAGACAGACGGCGTGACAAGGCGATGGCCAAATTAGGCTAGTTAGGAAAGACTCCAGGTGCCCATGGAAGCTACCATTGTCTAGCAATCTTACGTCTTTCAGTAATGACCTGCAAAGTGACGAGGTGCCAGATGAATGAAACTGTCCAGAAGTATATTCAAAATGTTTTCCCTCAATATAGCATTTCAAAGTAAGTCCGACTGGGTAGATCTTCGTACTTTAGGAGGGGAGATAACAAGCACAAAATTCAGTTTAGGCCACAGAGAAGAGATGTTGGGAAATTTTCCTTTACAAATAAAACAATAACGAACTGGAATAAGTTACCTGCGACAGCCTTAGAAACCTTTCCTCTAGGTGTTCAAAGATTTAAAAATAAATTAACTAATGGTATTTGTAAACTTTATTAATTTAGTAAGTTGGGATTATTATATCAGTTATTATTTGATTATTGTTATTTTTATTGCCATTATTATTATTGTGTTAATTACTATTAAATGCGTTCCTGTATTAAATATATAATTATATTTAAAGTACAATTGTATTGAAGTGTGGTGACGTGTTGTGCAGTGTAGTGCAGTATAGAAGTAGAAAGAGAAGTGAATTTTAAATGTTGTGAAGTGAAGTGAAAGTGAAGTGTAATTAAAAAGTCGTGTAGTCTTGTATTTAATAGTTTAAAATAACTGTGCAGGTCAGCCATAAAATGTAGTTAATGCTATTATTTTTAGCATATTATTATTAGCACTTTATTATTATTATTAGCATATTATTATTAGCATATTATTATTATTAGCATATTATTATTATTATTATTATTATTATTATTATTATTATTATTATTATTATTATTATTAGCATATTATTATTATTATTATTATTATTATTATTATTATTATTATTAGCATATTATTATTAGCATATTATTATTATTATTATTGTTCTTATTATTGTTCTTATTATTATTATTATTATGTCCTTAAATAATTTAAATTTTCATTGTTAAGTAATTTAAAGTTAATATTCCTATTTGTAAAATATAAATTGTAGTGTTCTGCCACCAGGTTGTATACACATACCTGTAGAAATAATAAATATCTAAGTCGTGAGGATGTCAAGAGAATGTACCTCATAAGCTTAATTGAAGCACTTAGAATCATAACGGCAGATCTTTTCAATTGAGATCTCTAACGGAATAATATAGTAATATATCTGTGAAAAATAATCTCTACATTTTCTAACCTTCTTTCAAAAAGTTGCCTTTTTAGACTACTCTCTAAGTTCTAATGGTTTCTGGAACAATTCAGAGTTCACAACTAAAGCTTCGTCATCGAATTAGTTAAAAGCTATAGTAATTCAGAAATGTAATAAATGTTCCCAAAAGTGTAATAACACTGTAGTATTGCTGAATAAAATATGAAAGTCTGTGTGCAAAGATGTTGCATCCACCAAGCAAAATTCGAATAACTGCCATGTGGAAACTCAGAAAAGGAGAAATATCAAACATCAATGTACTCTACGCCGTCGAATCAAGAATGTTGAAGGTGTATTATAAAGCAAACAATCCTAATGCACCGTGAGTGGTTGTGGATTCAAGTACAAACTACGTATTATAGTTCGCATAAAACACGCCGCACCACTTGTAACGAGCATATCACGGATGGAGAAACCTAATGTGTCTCTCGTCCAGCAGATGTCATCACACTCGCCTGAAGAGAGCGTTTACAAAAGCGCGAGGAGTGCGCCAGTGAATATTCCGAGATTCGAAAGACGCATTTACGAGTGACACGCAAAATGGAGACGCTTCAGTTGGCTGCAAAGGCTGGCTACCACTTTTATTCAATTCAGTTGGTTCAATTCAGTTGGCTTCAGTTCAATTCACTTCAATTGGCTACCACTTTTATTCAATTCAGTTGGTTTAATTCAGTTGGCTTCAGTTCAATTCACTTCAGTTGGCTACCACTTTTATTCAATTCAGTTGGTTCAATTCAGTTGGCTTTAGTTCAATTCACTTCAGTTGGCTACCACTTTTATTCAATTCAGTTGGTTCAATTCAGTTGGCTTCAGTTCAATTCACTTCAGTTGGCTACCACTTTTATTCAATGCAAGAAACTTTCTAGAGAGAAAACGGAAAAATAAACAAAATAACTTTTAATCTTCTGATAAACGAAGGGGTTGTTTTCACACTCGAAGAATGATTTTTAAGTTAAAAAATAATTTTTATTTTTGATTGACTATTAACATTTATGCAATGCCTTATGTTTTCACTTTTGTATTTCACATAAGAGAAAATATGGCATAATTTCGTTTCAAAAGTTGGTAGTTATTAGTGGCCTAGTGTCATAAATAAGTTACACGATGTTTGATGACATCATTTGTTTCGATTAGAGATACGGTTCATCATTAATGAACCTTTGTTGGTATGCATTTAGAATCTCGTTGCCAAGTTGAAAGTGTTCTGCTTTGTTTTCTTATTGAATCTATTAGACTCGTTAGTGATTTTTTGTCCTTTTTCAACAAAATGTTCTACGAAGTCATTGAATAAACGTTGTACGGACTAATAAATTTGAGTGTTTTAACTCATTTACATTTAATAAATTAATGAAAGAATAAGAAAACTAATATTTTTTTAAATCATGGGGTGTCAACACATTTCAGATAGTCTCCAACCTAATTTTATTCATCTGGATCTCACAAGTTTAAATTTTTTATTGTAATAAAAAGCAAAAAATATTATATTTTCAAAACTATTAAGTTTAATTCGAAAGAACGTTTCATTGTTTTCACGTAATTGTGGAATTGTGCTCACATGGATCACAGAACTGTAATATAGCTGAAACTAAATTAATAATTATGTTACCCAACGTATGTACATTTTCAAACATTCAAGCCTTCAGACTAATTTTAAGAGAAAAATCCTATCGATTTTTTCCAAACTGTCAATTTTCGGGATAGTAAATTGTTTCATCCCTAAATAATGCTTCATTCAATTTTATCTTCATTTTGCCTACTCTCAAAGTTTCAGTCTGACTTTATTGTAAGCAGAAAGTTTACAGTGCAAAGAAATAAGAACAACGAAAGCAGACTAGATGTGTGCGTAAAACGGGGTTGGGAGTCAAGATACAAATACCGCATCTATATGTATATTCATTAAAGAAATTGCATCGTAACATGCAATTGTGCTTTGCATGAGTACTCACGGAATCATATCAATCCTTATTTACTGGTTTGATTGTGAAAGTCAAGGTTACGGGCTCGCAATTTTGTTCGAAGGTTGTACTCAACTTGAAACTTACAACAAAACTCATCAGGAAGACTTCTGGAATGGGTTCTCCCCTTCAAGATCCTTCATCATGCACAGCAGTCATGTAAGTGATCCGCTAACTGCAGAAAGACAACTAGTCTAACAGTTCAAATTTTTTTATTGGCGGGGAGGGTTGTGATAGAGTCAATGCATCATTTAATGTAGAAAGAAAACTTGACCACACAATAGCATATGCTTAGCAACGCCTTCAATTATCCGTTCATTGCAAATAGGGAACTCGTCCATGACAAGATCCCTTTGTGCAGTTATATTTAATGACACTGTTTGTTTTCCAGTTAGAGGTCACTCGTTCTTGCCAATGATAGAGATTTCGGGATAATTAGGAGGAAGTTGATAAAGGAAGAAAGATATTATACAATGGCTGAAGTTGTTAACCTAATAAAACATTTTTCAAAAAAATTTTCCATCGTTCAGATGAAGGTGAATGATTTCTTAGATTAAAGTTCATGGAGGTCTAAATTACTTCAAGAAAACCTGTCTCAGCGATGATTCCTAAGGTAAATGTGTTCCTAGGCACCTAAAACGATCTTTCACTCTTTCAAAATACCGTGTATTGATCTTCTCAGCTGAAACACCGCATAGTGTTCAGTGCAACTTGCATATTAGTGGCTTGATTCTGAGCACTTTTAGGTTGAGAAATTCAGTAAAACCTTTAGATCTTACTTCAAAGAAAGCCTGTACATCTTCAGTGTCTATAAACACAAAAATTGGTATACAAGAACACATTGGTATACATTCCTGAGGACAAGATTCAGTTTTGGCATTCAATCACATTTTGACCCATAACAATAATATCTCTTGAAGATAAAGAAGATTACTGAGCATTTAGATAATCCTAAATGTAAAATGTTTTCTAAAATGTTTAAAAACAATGTTTATTGAAATGAAATATTTTTATGTAAAATTATATTTTTTATGAAAAGTAATTTGATCGAAGAAACCATTGGGAAATCCGTTTACTGTAAAAAGGAAACATGTCCTGCTCCAAAAATAAATCATCTATTCTTACTCTTCGGTCATAAAAAATTATTAACAGTATTAAATACATTTATTTATAATTAGATAACAAAAAATTGTAAACAGAAAATGTATAAAACTTATTTTATGAGGTTTTTTGTCTCCTGTAAAATTGGGAAATATGGACTGGTTGTCTTTCTGCAGTTAGAAATTCAAACATTCCCTGATGTTTGGTGAGCTCGCAAAATTTCGCCAAAGACGGCGATGGATTCCTTCAACCGTTTTTGACCTCCGGGATGGATATTGTCCTGATTCCAAAACCAACTATGCATGTAATGCTTAGCGCGAGTAGAATTGTGAACATTACAATGAATTGAATATCACAGAAAATAAACTAGGTAAAACCTTATCATAGTACGCTGAAAACCACTGGAACGTGAAATAAACCTATCGGTACTGTTCCATCTTAAGATCGCAGGGAATGTTTTGCTGCTACTAAGAGTTATTCAGGTGAACACCAGTTTGATTCGCAACCTAACTACTTCGTATGTACCAATGGTAAGCATCTCACATTTTATTCCAGCGTCCAGTCGAACACCAGCATTAATAAGAGTTATAAGACTTCAGATAACTCACATTTAATAAAAGTTGAAATATTAATAAACAATAATGAATTAATGAAGTAACACAATTTTAGAAAATTAGCGAAAGTTCAGAGAAAATCAGAGTCAAAGCTTTTAATAAAGTAAGGCATGATAAATACTATAAAATTGGATTGTCAAAGAGTTAAGCTGAAAATGATGAAATCAATATTAATTGTATCTGTTATGATTGAAAAACGAATTCTTCAGTTTATGCACGTTGTTCCTAGATTAATTTACCTGACTACTGCTGGTCTAGACTCGGTCGGTCTCGTCAAGAAAAGGCACCTTGATCTTTTGACAATATCAATTAATTGATTCCCAACCAATAAATCATTGCAAAAGCTCTCACACTATTCTTTGAATGTCCAATATCACTGATTTATTTAGCATATTCATGTACCAAAATGGCAATTCTATCACTTGGATTGAATTGCATTACATTGTAATTGAATACTTTGGTTGTAGACATAAACACTGCATGCATGTCAATATTTCGACGTCTTTATTGATGCAGAAGCTCTTGTAACAACTGTACAAACTTCTAGACTTTTATATTGTTATCTCAGTCAATATTGTTGTTGACTGAATAATCAACAATCATGGCTGTTTCTTGAGCTTCTAAGGAACTGTTATATCCGACGCTGGTTCGGAACTCTGGTATAATGATGCTTCTGTCCCAGAATACCTTTGTCATTTTCCAAGATTATACAGGAAATATTTGTATTATGAGATTGCGAGACATAAAGTAAGTCGTTTTTGTTACTTTTCCGTGTATGATTTTATCGTGTGTGGCTCTGTAGACACCTAATACACAACCCGCGACAATTTTTTTTAAACCTGATTAACACACATTCTACTTTCATCATTTACTGTGGAGGTGTGTCTTATTAAGAAACAAAAAATTCTTTCTGCAATAACCTGGACTTGAAAGGTTATCTAGACGCCATGCAGTAGGCGATGAGTCTACCACTTAAGATGCTTATAATTAATATTCTGTTCTGAAATTTCATTTCGATTCTTCTTCACTTGTTCTTGTGAACGAAAAAGTTCCTTCTTCGAGACTCGTAGTTTAATCCCCTCATGAATTTGGTTCGTAGGTATTACGTTTTCTGTTAAACTCTCATCTATACCAACATGCATCCCGGTACTTTCAGAGAAAGTTTAAGTGAGAGCGAGGAGCTGTTTCTGAGAACTAAGTCTTACTGTGCACAGATTTATTCCATCTACACATGAGGAATAAATGTGTCCACATGAATAAGGCTGACACCAATGCTGAATATCTTTGAAAGACACCACGATTTAACAAGGGAATCCACGGAATCACGGAAACAATCGATAGGGACCGTCGACGTACAAAACTTGACCCCGGCTTATTCACAAACTCGTTAAACCTAAATACATTGCCACTAACTTGGATCGAATACGTAATATACCAATCATGACCCTATCGACCTTTTCACTTGCCGCTACCGGTTCTGGTCGTTAATACTTTAATTGCAAAAAAGGTTAAGAACTGATCATAATAAATAATTACTTCACCAATATTGCTCATGGTGTGTGAGAGAGCATTTATTGATTCTGGTGCGACAACCACTTAGATCATTAGTCACGTAAGTGTAGTGCATGTTTTATAAACTGAGAGGTGAGTGTTCCTCCCCTGCTGGAAGGGGAGTGAGATCAGGCGCCGACATTCACGGCGGCTTGCGGGACTTCCCCCTTAAGGAATATTCCCCTGCTAGGTCAATCTGTACGTTCCCGACATGTGTGGGCACGTTAGCGTGTGAGTGCGTAAGGGAAGAGAAGGGTACAATGATGAAGGATAGTTTGCGTGTGATCCATGTCCCGTTTGTTGGGATACTACTCTGGCACCGGGAGCGGTAGCTCAGTGCATCAACTGATGTCACTGCAGCGCCTCTGACCGGGAGGTCCTAGGTTCGAGTCCTGACGGCGGCAGGATTTTCGGCACTAGCTTTTCAGCTAGGTCGAATTCAGTCGCTGTCTGGAGGAGAATTCTAGCGGCCGGCTGCTCTGATCGGTAGTTTTCCGTGGTTTCTCCGATCAACACCAGGCGAATGCCGGAGCAGTACCCTATCAAACGGGCCACGGACCGCGCGCGATCTATCCTTCCCATTCCTTGTCCTTTCCTCTCCCATTACACACACACACTTACACTAACATGCACTACACTACCACATATCCCGGGGGACCGGTCGGGAGCTGAGAGCTTGTCCCGGCTGGGGCGGTGCCCCGCTGGTGGGAGAGTCCTGGTTAGGGGGAAACCCCACTAGCCGACGGTAGGTCGGTGCCGGATCTCGCCATCCAGCGGGGGAAGATCACCGCCATCTCCCGAGAAAAAACATGCACTACACTAACGGGACTAATGACCTGAGTAGTTGACGCGCCCGGAAACATGAATCAATCAAACAATCAATACTACTCTGGCGTCCGTCTGGTATTAATGGGAGAAAAGGTACCGATGAAAGCAGAGAGTTCTAGCAACAACCGTTTGATAGAGTTCGTCTCCAGACAACGGTTGAAACTATCCGAACTGTGTAGCTAGTGTCGACGATGATCCACCGCCGGGACTCGAACCCTAGGACCTCCAGGTCAAAGCTGCTTCAGAAGTTTTGTTGTCAAGCAACTTCTAAAGGTAAGATACCTTTAATTGAACATACAAATTCCAACTCCTAAAAAAGAAAATTAAATATATTTTCCAAAAATCCATAAATGCAATAATTGCATTTATGCAAATTTAATGCATAAATGCAATAAATAAAATAAATGCAAATGGAGGCGGTTCACAAGATATTAGAAACAGAATTGCAAAAGGCAGAGGGGCTATAAGATAACTACATTCACTGATAAGGAAATATAAATTAAGTAAGGAAAGTAATTAAGGATTAAGTAAGGAATAAGGAAAGATAAATTAAGTAAGAGTGTAAAGAGAAAATTGTATAAGACTGTTGTAGAGAATATTGCCCTTTATGGGTCTGAAGTATGGAAATAACAAAAAAGAGCAAACAAAACTTGACAGCCATGGAAATGACTTCTGGCGCCGAAGTTGCGGATTGATTGTAATGGATTAAATTAAGAACGAAGAAATTAATCGTAAAGCGGAAGTAAGTTTTGATATAATTGACAACATAGAAGTGAAAAGACTAAAATGGTATGGGCACTTGCAAAGAATGAACGAACAACGCTGGCCCAATATACTGTTGGGCCAGCCATTTCCACAGTATTTTGAAAAGAGGAAGACCTAGACTTACATGGAGATAAGATGTAAAGAGACAATGATACTAAAAAAGAGGATTGAGTAATAAAGACTTCACAGATAGAGATGTATGGAGGCTGGGTTGCGAGAAACACCCTAGGGTGTAATATAACTCGTCATATTACAACTAAAAATCGATAAAATGCCCTGTATTGGTCCCAGGGGAAAGAAATATGTACTCAATATCACTACAAATGTTGAATATTTGTTGCGAAGATTCGACTATCTAGATGACAGCATACGTAATCCATAAAATTTCCTCAAATTTTTGCTCCTTTTTTCCCAAATTCCAGGTATGTAGTAATGCATGAAGATATGGAGAGATCCTTCCTAGATTGCACTTTACATAATATGTATATGATAGAAGGTCTCCCACCATTCAGAAAAAATCGCATATTCTCTGGAGCCCACTAATGAAGTAAATACTCCTCCGGCATCAAGTACCGTAACTGTGCCGCAACTTCTGGGAGACACACAAATCGCGCGTCATAAGCATACCTATTATAATTTTAAAATATTTTCTTAAGGTCTCTTACGTGAACTCCATTCTGCTCCGTGTAGAGGTCTCAGTACTCCCCCGCTAATTTCGGGTTCATTTATTCGACACTTCTTATACGTTTCAATGGATCCTTCTGCATAGTAATCGTACGTCCGAACTGAAATATCCCTCTTAGGCCCTTTTAAAACAATTTTATGCTTTTAAGGGGAGAAGGACACGAAAAAATCAGGGAAAAAATTATTTTTCATAATTTGCGCCGTTTTATTCTGTGACTTTTCCTGAACATGCCAATATATACTTTATGCATGTTTTACTACGTTTTGGTCCCTAAAAATAATATTTAATGGGACTATGCAGTAGCCAGGGTATTTTAAGAGTAGGCGTAACCCTTTGAGGAATGTAGAATGGAAAATAATATTATTTTTTAGATATTTGCGAAGTTCGAGATATTGTTTGCAATTCATGGCTGCACTGTCAGTTCGTCTAGCGTGTTCCCTTTGTTTATTTTAAATAAAACGCGTATTGTTGTGAATTATAATACAAATAATTACATTATTGTAGTAGTATTGTTGTAAATAGCTGTACGAATAAAGAAGTAATTGCGAATATAGAAGTAAATGCGAATAGAAGTATTGTTGTGTAAATAATGTAATGTAATAATAGGGAATGAAATAATGAAATAATAGGGAACGTCTATTGAAAGAAATACCAAATTTATCCACCATTGCCAAGCAAAGTGCAAATGCGAAAAAATAAATAAATCATCTCCTAAAACAGAAACAGAAGAAGAATCATTAAGCGAAAAGGAAAGGAAACAATTAGGAGGCCCCAGATGACCCACAATATGGAACAGGAATGCATTGAATGATTGAGTACATGCAAAATTTAGCACCGAAACGTTTAAGTTAATTTACTCAAATGTTTGCTTTTTTAACTTTAGGAACATTTATCTCCGGGAAAAATAGTAGTACACACTTAATTTATATCACTATCTACATTGTTAGTAAAGTAATAATAAGGAACAAAATTACCAAAAAATTGGCCATTAAAATGTAAAAAAATATTATAACCCAAAAAATGTGTAATGTTTGTTCATAATTTAATAAAAATTCTGTTCAAAAACGAATGATTGTATATCAGATTTTGAGCTGATTTATATTAACAAATGTGTAAATGTTAAGCGTTAAAAATATCAACAATATAAGTAAAATAATTTTGGAGATATATGTGCCTAAAAATCAAAAAATTAACATGGGCAAGATAGGGATGTCCATCTCCCCTTAAGGCGTTGAGATACCCCACGGGCACATGTCAAGTCTTTGATTACATTTTTACTTTTCGATAGGAGGAATTATGATTGTAGGCAGACTTTTATAAGGGTAGTTGTGAATAAGATTGGCCTACACGAAGTTGTGAGGTGGCTACTATGGTATAAACACAGGATAAAATGCCCATGTCATAACCTGTCACTATCTTATTTGTCACTATCTTAAAAGAATGACCTACGGTAGCATCGTTTGATTGGAACATTTTTAACTTCCAACAACTTAAAAGCAGGACTTTATATATTAGACGTAATCAGAAATCTATTCGAACTATTTTGATGTATTTAAAAAGGTACAGACAGCGATAAAGTGTGAAAAAATTTAGCTATCTAATAATTTTGCAATGGATTTCAAATAATTCAAGGGTTCTCACAACGCAGGTAATTCATTCGAGTTCAACCCTGGAAAACGGCACTACACGATGTTTTCAGGTCGATACTCAATATATGTACTCCCAACTAAATAAAGAGTAATTCCTTCATGATTGTTTTTTTTTAAATTTTGCTCAATTCTGCCACAAGAACACATTCTATCACAAGAACGTTGGATACAGTTCTGCGAGTATACATACGCATCGACTAGAAGGGTTCAGTTCATAGAGAGACATCATTCAGAAAAACAGAAAATTTGCGCGAACTATTGAAACAATTTTTGCCAGCACATCACATTCTGACGCATAATGTAGCCAGGAGACACAGCGAGTAGCGATCTCTCCTCGGACGGAATTTTGAGAAGAGGGGAAAGGCAGAAGGACGAAGTGCCACTGTGAAACGGGCAAGGGCATCACGGCGCCTCACCCTCACCAGCCCGCCCCTCCCTCTGCACATACGCCGCTCACCGTCTCCTCCCGTCCCCACCCGTGCAGCCCAGCCTCCGCTGACGTAACTCATTCTATCCTAAACGAGTTCACTGACGGTAGCGCCACTCAATACCTAACTGGTATATAAAGCCGTCGAAACATCGCCAGGCCATCACATGTGTCTGTGGAGTTCACCGAGCAACATGGCAAAGGTAGGAGTAATTAGTGCTAATAGAAGAATATTGCCTATAGAAGTAGTCAAGCAGAACATTTTTCAAATCAATGAACTAGTTCAACTTCACAAAGAAGTAGGCTTCAATATATATTCATTGAATCGTATCTAAACAACAATCAAAATAGTAATTATATTAATAGATCAAAATAGTAATATCTGTAAAATAATTCAAAGAGAAAATACTAGGTAATGATCTGTACCACTCGTTCTACATTGAAACCACGATAATAATTTGATCCAATTTTGAATTTCGAAAGTTCAACTTAATTCCTCAAAAGTATTAATTAAAGTGTGCAGTAGTAGAGATGTACAAATTAACGTAATCTAAACAAAATTTTGATCTGAAGAAAGCTGCTTCAGAATTGCAGTTTGAATTAATTTTAATACTAACAAGTTTTATTTCACTACATTGAGTTGATGATTAAACAATAAAATCACAAAAGGTTTTCAGTTATATTACTAACATAGAACGTTTCACTAATTAGAGAGATGATAAAAGATATCCGAAATAAATTACAGAGAAAAATCATAAAAATTGAATATTAGTGAGTCAAATAATAAATGCGATCCTACCTTAATTTTCAAATATTTCAAATATGGAGGATCGTGGGCATTATATACAAATTGGACGTAATTCGTTTCTTCCTTTTCCAGGCTCTGATCTTTCTCGCCCTTCTGGGCTGCGCCCTGGCGGAGCCCCCAGTCAACAGAGGGTACCTGCCTCCGCAGGCCCGCTTCTCCACCCCCTCCCAGCAGTACGGCGCCCCCGCCTCTGGCCCCGCCCGCATCTCTGCTCCTTCCAGCCAGTACGGTGCTCCCGCGCGCATCTCCGCTCCATCCAGCCAGTACGGTGCCCCAGCCCGCGTCTCGGCTCCTTCCAGTCAGTACGGTGCTCCCGCTCGCGTCTCAGCTCCTTCCAGCCAGTACGGTGCCCCAGACCGCGTGTCGGCTCCTTCCAGCCAGTACGGTGCCCCAGCCCGCGTCTCGGCTCCTTCCAGCCAGTACGGAGCTCCCGCCCGCATCGCTGCCCCCGCCTCCGCTCGCTTCTCCGCCCCCTCTGAACAGTACGGAGCCCCCGCCGCTCCCGTGATCTCAGCCCGCGCCCGCGCCCCCGCCCCCGCCCACCAGTCCGCCGCCCCCGCCTCCAGCTACGCCGCCCCCGCGCCCGTCTACGGCGCCCCCGCCGGCCCCTACGCCGACGCCCGCGCGCGCCTGCAGGAGGACGACCTGGCGGTGAGTACCTGCCGCCCCCGCAGCCCTCCCCTCGCTTTACTGCACGCACACCATCTACGCGACAGTCCACCTTCATGTGCAATGCATTCTATTCTCAGGAGCCCGCCAACTACGAGTACCAATACGCCGTGGAGGACTACGAGTCGGGCGCCAACTTCGGCCACCGCGAGGACCGCCAGGACGAGAGCGCCAAGGGCGAGTACCGCGTGCTGCTGCCCGACGGCCGCACGCAGATCGTGGAGTACGAGGCGGACCAGGAGGGCTACCGGCCCCAGATCCGCTACGAGGAGGCCGAGGGCCCCTACCCCGCCTCCGCCTCGCAGCGCAGCCAGCAGCAGCAGGGCGGCCCTTACTAGGCCCCTCACGACCCCGAAGCCCTTCCTTACCCACCTGGGAAATCTCTTCACATAGTCATTGTATATGTATATATTGTATATAAAACATTTTGTATAATAAATGCATTGAAGAAAAAAATATCCTTGTATTCTTGCGAAGTTCTTACGTAGTCTGTGTTGAGCTATCTCTGAGTATTATCAAATGTCACTCAGGGCAGCCGCCTTAGAGAGGTCGCGGAACAGAGAGGAATACATGATAGTCATCTGTTCACTTGGAAAGTCGGTCATATGTCTAAGGGAAATGGATTGTTGTCTAAAGTTAACAAGTAAACCTAATTGCATGGATGAGCTTTCCAAATCCATTCAAAGTGGATTGAAAGCAAATTGTGAAAAATTTAATCAGAAGTGAATTCTCTATTGCTTGATTTGTCCCTCTCCTCCTATTACCTTCTCCCTACTATGCATTTACTTTGTGCTACATGTTTACACACACACACACACACACACACAAACCCTTTGCGTTAACAGAAGCTTTCACGACAGGGCGGCTGGCACCGTATTACTCTACCAGCCGAGTGACGAAGGAAGACCGAGGGAGCAAAGAAATTTACTTAACTCCAGAGAAATATATATACTCATGGGTTGTCAAAATCACTTCCCGTGCAGAAAAGGCGTGTGAAAGTAGAAGGAATCTTTTACTGAATATTTCATGAAAACTACTAAGAATGGGAGTAGTTAGAGAACATGTATTTTCTTGATGATTTTGAGAGGAAGTGAAAAATTCAAAAATACAAATCAAATAACTTTGATTATTCTTGATCTTGATGTGGATATTAAATTACAAATGCCTTCATTTCGTCATGAAACTCCATATAAAGGTAATAAAGTCTGTTATCTGGCCTTCTATTTCTGAGTAAATTTATTATTTACATTTAATGACTGTCTTTTTAAGGTTACGTGAAACACATTTTTACTTACAAAAAACTCTCATATCTCTTGATTTGAATTCGTAAGCACACACACAAATGTGTTCAAAACATTCTTATATTTTACAATGTTCTTAGAAAACGACACCGGACATACAGCTTAATGCTGGCGAGCGAATGTCGGCGTTAACTCGTTAGATGCTTTAGGGCTTGTTTTAGAAGAATTCCTTTAATTTTAACTATTTTGTACTGCAAGGTGTGAAACTTAGTCACAGATGTATTTGAATTGTAAGATGTCAATCTTATTTCAAAGATTACGTTACAAATACAGTTTTTTGTTTCATTCCTTACATTATATGAAAGTCCTAATACTAAATAACATTTTTGTAATTTTATTTACCAAGAAAAATAATATTACTTTCGTAACAAGAATTAAATAGTTGACATAAAAAACACTTTCAGAAATATTTATGAAGATTAACATATAAATCTATTTAGATGGTTTGGGGGTTGATACATGGATTGCCGAAAAGGCAGATGTTTTGAAGCAATACTCCGTTTTATGTAATACGCTCATGTGATTTCTATTGTTCTCCGGTGTTGTCGATTGGCACGCCTTCCTGCGCTCAATCTCCGGCAGCTACAGAATATTAACAATGGAGTACATTCGCCAATCAGTTCATTTAACCCTCGGAGGTTCCGCCGGATCTATGAGTCTCATATCAATTCATTGTTTCTTCTGTAGAAAGCTGCAGGATTGTGATCCGTTGTTCCACATACCATCCTTATTATCTCTATTCTACATACCGTCTCTTATGATCTCTATACTTATATTATTATTGCGTTATAAGCGATGATATTTTCCTAATGAGTTTTGAGGAATACACGTTTATTGACGTGCACGGTCCTATAGACCGGTTGCATGTATTGATGGAACAAAAAGTGGACAAAGTGTTCGAAGTGAGTATTTGTAATTAAATCGAAGTTTATCGGTATCAATTGTTGCAATAACTTTATCACATATTTAGTTGTGTTCAACTTACTGAAAAATATAAACTTTAAATATATATCTATGGCATTGAATCTTTTTTTTTTTAGTTTATTTTTGGTCGCATCAACTACAAGGTCATTAGCGACCGCATCAAATTACATTATCTGAGTACATAGGTAACATTTATATCTCTAATAATAGTTACATTGCTTTAATACCTTATTTATACGTTATTACAATATACGCCGTTCACAGAAGTTAACATGTTTTGACCTCAAATTTCTGTTTTAATGCCAATAATTTGACAAAATTTGACCACTTGGTCATTGAATCTTTGTTACGAAGGAGGTGCAAATGGAATGTCAGCTTTTTGGGAGGCCGAATGTGATGAATACAGAGGGTAAGATTCGAATAGGTGAAGATGAATCGGAAGATTATTTATAGCAAAGGAAAGACGCCACCGGTCATGGACACTAAAAAGCACCAGAGAAGACTAAGAATGATGAAGTTAGTACGAACGAATTAAACGAATTCGAAAACGAATGACACTTCTTTTATTCTTTCGTAAATTCTATTTGCATCAATAACTTGGAAGTTTATGTCCCACCATTTTTCAACAATCTGAGTCTGAAATGTGTCAGAAATGAGCTCTCCGGATAGGCTCTTTCAGGCAACGTTCCAATTGGTGTTAGAAGGAAAGAGTCGAGATTGAATGGTTTTGCCCTTAAAAAGCAAATTTCAGGGATATGATAGAGATGCCACCGCAAGAATTGAAAGAAAAGGTCAGAAAAACTGAAAATTTGTTTGTAGATGCTAGTAGTTTATTCTAATTTATTTCTCAAGAGCACATTTCTGTTCTCTACCATGAATGCATGTGTATTCATGACAATATCTTCATAATTAATATAAATGGAAATTATTTTCTTTATAATTTTAACAGGAGATTAAGAATATATTGCCATGAGAAAGTTGTGGCGTTAAATTATTTTTGAAATGATTTGCTAAAATATTGAACTTTACTAGAAAATTAACACAATACACTGAACTGTCCACAACATTTATGCACGTGCACTGAAATTATCTCCAATTCATACATATTTTAATGTTTAAATAGAATAGATGTATTCCAAATACTATATAAAATTATGTAATCGTTTAAAAAAATATAATTACCACAGTTTCCTCTAGAAATTAAAAGAAATCTTTGGATATTGCCGACCCATTGGGAGCATTCTCGTTCGTAAATTCGGCGCTAGTTCTCCCGTGTTAAAAATAATCCCTGAATTTAGAAACCATTAGATAGAAGTATTTAAGTTCGCTTTGAGCTAATGCTCGGTGGCAAACATTATTTCAACTAGATATACGACAATTACAAAACTATTACGAATATTTACAAATATAATTACAATTAGAATTAGAGATTGATTTGGGGTTATCTGTAAGTTGACTTATAGCTTTTCTAACACTTCACTTTATTTCACTTCACTTCATTTCACTGCGCTGCACTACGCTGCACTACACTGCACTCCCCCCACCACACTTCACTTCACTGTATAAGGGACATGACCATATTATTAATAATAATTATTACAATAATGTAACTAATTATAACAATATCTTAAAAGTTACATCAAAACCCGTAACAGTGTTAATAATTATGATAATAACAACAATAATAATAATAATAATAATAATAATAATGATAAAAGTCCCAGTATTATTAGTGATGACCTACATAGAATTAATTATAGTTTTAAATTTCACTACATTTGAAGGAAGAGTCTCTAGTGCTTTTGCAGGTAGTTTATTCCAATCTACTATAGTACGATTCACAAAGGAGAACTTGCCTACATCAGTTCTTTGCTTTCTACATCGTATTTTCCAGGGATGGTTTCCTCTGCTTTCATAATCAGGTTTCTGTAATCTTTTAGTGAGTCCCATGCTGAGTCCCCTTTGTATATCTTGTACATTACGCATAAACGCGCCCGTTCCTGTCTCTTAGATAAGGGTTCCCATTCATCTCGTCCATCAATGCGAATGTGCATTACAAAGTGCAGCGCCCTCCATGATTTTTTGACCGTATTGTTAATATGATCCGACCAACCCAAGTCGCTACGCAGGACGAAACCTAAATACTTACAGTTTTTTACACGCGGTATATCGTTAGTTTCTAACTTGTAATTCGAGTGTACATTCGAGCGAGATTTGGTAAAACAAATGAATTTACTCTTTGCCGGATTTATTCCATCTTATTTCTGCACGCCCAGTTCCATAAACAGTTAAGATCGTTCTGTAAAATATTTTCATCCGAAGACGCGCCAATACTCCTATATATTATGCAATCATCGGGGTCTAACTTTCAATTTTATTCCAGTTGCAATATCATTCATAAACACTAAGAATAGCAATGGCCCTAACACACTCCCCTGGAGGTTACATCGGCTTTCGATGAGTGTTTAACACCTATTCTGACTGCTTGAGTTCGGACCGTAAGAAATTCTTTTATCCACAAGATTATTCGATGATCTAATCCAGTTTTTGACAGTTTTTCTAATTGAAAGGGCATGTGGAACCAGATCAAATGCTTTAGAAAAGTCTAATATTACTGCATCGACCCTACTCCCTTCATCTAATGTCTGCTATGTCCTGACATAAAGAAATAGTCTGGCTGTCGCACGAATAGCTAGGACGAAAACCGTGTTGATTTTGAAAAAAACAGTCAATTTTATTCCAGACTCGTCTAATATATTCCGCAATCATGTGTTCCATCTGCTTGCATACAACTGATGTCAAACTTATAGGCCTGTAATTATTAACAATCCTTTTGTCTCCTCCCTTGTGAATCGGCACTACAATTGCCTCTTTCCAATTTTGAGGAATTCTATTATTATTTATAGTGACGTCCATTAATCGAGCAAGGTAAGGACTCATGGCTTTCCCTCCCAATTTCAATATTTCTCCTGGTATTCCGTCAGGACCTACAGATTTATTTCTCCTAATTTTTGAGATCCTTTTTCTAATAATTCCTGCATCGACTCTAAAGGTTTCTATTACGGGTGTTGTTTCATTTACTGAGATCTGATCCTTCAGCTTGAAAACCGATACGTAATGCCTATTTAAAAAAAGGCCGCCTTTTCACTGTCATTTCTAATTAACGAACCGTCAGCTCCGCAGATCGCTGGAATACTTTCTTTGTTCCCTTTCTTATGTCTTACATACTTGAAGAAATTTTGCCAACAGTTCAATCGATCGTTTAGAATTGATTTCAAGTAATTTTCTTGGGTATGTAACTTTAATGCTAGTAACTCTTTAGATAATTGTAGAAAATTATTTTTCCGTTCCTTGCTTACATTACGTTTACTATACGCTTTTCTAACCTTCCTTTTCAGTCGCCTCGCTTCTTTGTTGAAATACACCAGATCCGAATGGCACCGTAGTTTCTTGGTAGGCACGCATTTTACTAAGCAATCTAAAATTATGTTCTTAAAGTTTGTCCATATCTGTTCTACTGTACATCCGCTAGAAGCTCCAGTTGAAAATTTGCTTTTCAAATATAATTGCATGTTTGTACGTCTGTTCTATAAAACTGAAATTTCTTTCTTTCTTTTACGGGATCATTTCGCTTACCCTCTCTGCACATTTTTAGGAGAACTCCTTTGTGGTCACTAATTCCAGAAATTATTTCGCAGGAAAGAAGTTTGTCCACCGGTCTAATAAGGAAAGACATTGTTTACTTAACGAAACAACAGGAGTATGCGGAACATGTATCTTCACACGGCATGTATCATTATAATATTGAATCACACAATTTTAAGGAACAGATACTCAGAAAAAGTGTCAAACTATGAATAAAATACACAAACTTATGTTTGGGAGAAACGTTTAATTTCTCCCTGATATTTTCCGGGTTGTTAAACGAAAAACGCAATTATAATGAATTCAATATTACAAGAAGAGAGAGGGAATATTCTATCATTCGTCAAGTAACAAAACGCAAAACGAGACACATGATCCGAAAAATGGCCGAATTTTATCTACAATATCTCGGGAACATGTACTGTCGTACTTAATACACCACATAGTTAACCAAGAAGAAATACGAGAATTTACAATTTTTCAACAGATTTCAGAATCCACTCAATCGACTACTACTTATCAGAACTATTGAGAAAAAATAGTTCCACATTCCGAGAAGAAACATGCACTAAACGTACGGGACTAATGACATTTGCAGTTGACGCGTCCGGAATCCCTAATCAATCAATCAAACAAAATATTCTCTTTTTTCGATCTATTTGACACACTAATCAGGAAGGTTCATTAATAACTAAAAAAATTATTATTTGAAAATTTAATACTTAAGAAAAACGCAATAGTGCCACCCTTACAACTAAATTACACGACTCACACCCAACTCATCTGATCACGAGTTTTTATACCAAAATTTTAGTTTCAATAAGATATTTTTAGTATGTAGAATTATTGGCTCTATTTTCTTGCATGTTAACGAGCGTCAAAACACTTTTCAATGCCAACGTGATGCTTGCAGATTGTCGTTTCCCATCAGAAAGCAATATTTCTTCAGAATCATCACTGATATTACGAAATAAACAGAGAATTTCTTCGTAAGCCACATATATTTTTGGTACCGGTTTTGAAGCGCTTCAATGAAACAAAGGACAGTTTTGATTAAACGCAAATAAACGCTCTGAGACACAATATACGTGAAATTTCTAACTCACTCCTGATTTGAAATGGAATATATCTACCGATGCCAATGTAAAATTACGACAAATGTTTCGTTGAATACATATTTAAATACTGGAAGAATAGAGCACAGTATTTATTGACGGTTTTATTTATAAGAAAGCTCCGATATCCACGCCACGCACGGAGCTCACGGTCATAGCATTTTGGTAATAGAGTCGTCCACCCGCAACCGAATGCGCTTACGCCAGTCAAGGAATCTCAGCGTGCAGAGTGGGAGGATGGGAGAGTGGGTGAGGAACAGAGCGACTTTGTACTCCCCGACGCAAGGGCAGGCTGTGCAGCCTCTCCGCCCCACCACGCCCCCCGCCCCATGCAGCGCCGGGCAGCCCCACCCTTCCAGAGCCCGCGCCCGCCTGACGCAACCGGCGCCGTCCTAATCCAGTTCAGCCACAGAGGCGTCGTCATGTGCGGCGCCGTATAAGATTTATTCCACGTAAGATGTGACCCAGAGAGCTTGGCAATACCAACCTCCCGTAAACCACCCGCCATACATACTACATTGACTTAGGGACTTTTGATTACCATTTAAGTTGGAGAAAGTAGGTGCCAACCCCAACGTAAATTCCCCACGTAATGGAAGTACAGCTGCCAGGGACATTTTTTTGGCTGGAGACTGGCATGCATGCGAGCGAAATGAATTTGTGCCAACTTCAACGGTTTCAACCAGCAAAACGTGTGGAGATTGTGAGCTTATGCGAGTGAGCCGCATCCCGCACTTGCGTGCTAAAAAAGCCATTTTTTTTGCGATTTCAGTGCGCGAATTGTTTCCTAAGGAAAATCTTATTGTGCGCTGGGCTTGACATTTTTAGAAATGTCAGGTAATTCCAGAAATAACTCTCCAGTGAAGCAGAAGGGGAAGTGGATTTTATCGAGTGGTGAAAGGCAGGTCCTTCTTAATGTTTATAAGTACAAGAGCGAGAAAAATTCTCGTAAAGAAGTGAAACTTCCTGAGAGCAGTGTCATTGCAAAGGTAACTGTAATTGTGGGGGTAAGCCATCAATGTCACAATAATTATTAACTTTATTGCATGCCTCAAGAACGTCTTCACAATGAACATGTGTGTGTGAATCATAATTATTTTATTGAAATATATTCATATATTACAGAGCTTATACAACTCTGGCAAACGTTATTAGGGATTATAAGGCAGGAAAATCTATTAAAAGTAAGAAGAGGTAGCGTTCACGACCGTGAGAGATTCAGCTGATGGATTTGCAAGAGAAGCTATTAGCAGATATATTTACCAGGAAGCTGATAATGGTAAGATATTTTATATTTAGAGTAATGATGAAGTATGTGGCTCACTTTTTGAACACTTTCTAAAGACCTATTCATTTGCAACAGGCAGAAGGCTCTCACTTACAGATGTTTGGCAGTACGTGAAGGAAAATTATATTTTTTTCATTCAGAGGGTCATGCACAGCATTGTACTGAATTATTAAGGAAATTGTTTAGCATGGAGGAAAGGAGACCCAAATATTCGTATTTGTGAGTCAAATTAAATAATTGTAAAGAGGTTATATTTTGTGGCAGACTATATGAAAAATAAGAGAAGTCAAAACCCAAAGACTGTAGTGTACCTTGATGAGACATGGATCTATATGAATGGTAAAAGAGCCCTTTGATAATGTATATTACTGAAAATATATATATTAAATGTATATTACTTATTTGTAAAAATTATGAGACAAAAATATCATTTTCATTAGGTTCAACTACTTATTCGTGGCAACTACCATTAAAGGCACCAGTAAAAGAGTAATTAAAAGACCACCAGAGGGAAGGAGGCTAGTTGTGGTTCATGCAGGAACAAGCGAAGGTTTTGTACCAGGTACAAATGTTTTCAATTTTAATGGCATTAATTATGTACAAACTGAGGCATGTGTACGAAGCATGACATTTTGTAGGTGCTGGTCTGATTTGTGCTACTGACCTAAAAAGGGGGCAAGATTATCATGGAGCAATGAACAGTTCTACTTTTGAATCCTGGGTTAAGAAACAACTGATTCCTGGCATTCGCAATTTAAGACCTTGCATCATTGTCATGGATAATGCTTCATACCATTCAAGGCAGGTAGAGAGGCATCCAACAACAAAGTGGCGAAAGGATCAACTGATTGTAAGTATCAGAAATGAAATGAAACTATTGTGCTTAATGAAATAAGTAATGTAACCAAAGAAAATTATTTTTAGGAATGGCTGAACCAGCGAGGAGTACGAGTGCCAGAAGCTGCAAATAAAATCTCACATGTTGCCCTGGCGAGCCAACATTGTGAAAGGATAAAAAGGTACCACGAGATACATATCAGTGCGTTAAAGAATACATTTCATTAATATTTTGCATCATATTATCTTGTTCTGTTGCATCATTGTAATTAAATATTAAAATATATACTTTAAATATGTACAAATATATGTGTCTACACTTGTGATAAATAAATGATATATAAATCTAATAAATAACTGACCTCAGCAATGTATTGGTAAAGGTATGTAGTTGATGACATGCTGGCTGCAGAAGGGCACACAGTTTTGAGGCTGCCACCATATCATTGCAAATTCAATCCTATTGAACATGTGTGGGGCATTTCAAAAGGGTACTACCACAAAACTGTACGTGAAAGGCCTGGGCAAGGAATGGAGAGAACTAAAGCTGTGTGCAATGAGGCAATAAATCAGGTAAAGTTTTCAATACACCATTATAGAAAAATGGTAAATATATGATAACAGTTATGATTATAATTTTTTTCAAAATTAGTAAAACAAGAAACTAGAAAATTATGTTATGGCATTAACAGGGTCACACCAGAAATGTGGAAGAATTCAGTGGAACATGCAGAAAAAATTATTGAAGAGTATTATGAAAAAGAGGCAGTGGAAGAAGATTATGAAGAAATAGTAGTAAATTTGAGCAGTGCTAGTGGAACTGACACAGCTGAAGAAGGCACAGGAGAGGAAGGAGACACAATTCCATTTGAGCCAATCCCAGGAACATCTTCAATGTGAAAAAATTGAAAAAAATATTAGAGATTCCACAACTTCATCTCAAGAAACATCTGACATATTAATACAACCACCCACAGTTGTTAGAGAACATGTTGGGACCCCCTGTGCAACAGAACAGGTAAGAACTGGAAAATACTCCATTGAGAATTGAAGAAAATTTCATTTCATTAACACATTCTCCCAATTTTCAATCAATTGTTCCTGCCCGTGCTTCAGTTGTGTGTTTGGATCGAGTAGGATTGCAAAAGTAAAAACAGCGAGTAAGCATTAAAGCGTTTGGAATAAATGTGATAATCTTGTAAAATATGTAACTCAATATTTCAGATGTGCCTCAAATTATAAAACTCCTGCCTCCGTAAAGCGACCACCAAGTCAAGTTTAAGAACAAATTTGGTTACACTGTGCTCCGGAAAAGGTATAGCTTGAATTTACTCGATTATGGAATTGTGGTTATTGCAAGTTGTTACATTAATATTATTACATTACAGTCAATTGTTCCTGCCTGTGCTTCAGTTGTGCGTTTGGATCAACTAGGGTTGCAAAAGTGAAAACAGTGAGTGAGCATTAAAGCGTTTGGAATAAAAGTAATAATTTTATAAAATATGTAACTTAATATTTCAGATGTGTCTCAAATTATAAAACTCCTGCCTCCGTAAAGCAACCACCAAGTCAAGTTTAAGAAAAAATTTGGTTACACTGTGCCCCAGAAAAGGTATTGCTTGAATTACTTGATTATAGGTGTGTGATTATTGCAGGTTGTAAATTAATATTTTTAAATTACAGTCAATTTTTCCTGCCAGTGCTTCAGTCACTCGGTTTGGTCTGAGAACAGTTGCAATGTGAAAGAAGTGAGTGTGCATTAATAGTTTTAATATGAGTGTGAGATCCTGAGTGAACTCCTGCCTTCTTAATTCAACCAAAGACACTAGTTAAGAGCACCATTTCATTAACATTAATTAACCCCAATGAATTAACAGTTAATCAATTTCCTTTACATTATCCCTGTAATACAATTAATCATTACTGCCAATGCCTCTGAGTTTGTGTTCAGTTTAAGTACGGATGCTAAGTGATATAAATGAATGCACTTCAAAGATTTGACATGTGTGTGAAACATACATTACATTTATAAATGTTTCAGATATGCAATAATGGAGTTCAGAACATACATCATTTTATTTAGATGTTTTGTTCAAATGGTAATCAGTTGTTAAGTGAAATTAGTAAGTATTTATTTCATGATATTATTTGGCATGATATAGAGTAAAATTTAATGTTTACTACTGATGCGCTATATTACTTTTTGGTTATTAACATTTCATTTTAAGTTATTTTTTCAATGATTTTCTATTTATGTTTGTAAATTTTATTGGTTTTGTAGGTAAATTTTTTTGGTTACATATTATATTGAATACTGTAATGTGAAGCAAAAATTCTTGGGCCAACTTTTCTTCTGGACAATTTTGTTTTTCATATGTTGCAGGAGTTTGAAGTAATATATAAGTTAAGTAGCAATTTTTTTATTTAAATGTGATAATTCCTTTTTTATTTTTTTTGTTTTTCATTGCAAGAACATAATTTCCTAGGAATAATTTTTGATCTTATAACAATAACATGTCTGTTTATTGAATTTATCATGATTGGACAATAGATACTGCATTGATTGTTCTATGTTGCAGGGTTGTTGTGTTTACCAGATTATTCATTTTCTAAATATGGAATTTTTTATGTATATTATTTTATGTATTGTAAATGTCTCCATTATTTTGACTTATGTTTCTGTATGCATGCTAGAAATCTGCCCTCAGTCGTCATCCTGATCGGGAGGATGGGTATGCTAACAATATATGTAAAATTTTCAAGTAGTTTATTAATTTGTAAAGTCAGCCAAATTTCTTAATGTTGATTTTTAATGATAATATTTTCACAATCCAATTGAGGATTAATTCACTTTCTTATTCAATTTTTTTATATATATGGTAGCATACTTACTGCTTTGTTTTCCCCGATCGCTTAAGGTAAATGCCGGGATGTTTTGTAATGTTTGTAAGCCCAGGGACATTAGGCTTTAAAATTGTTGTAAAAATTCAATAATTTTTGTGAAAATAAATTGCTGTGGATCATCGGTTTTCAAGAAATTTTAATGACTGCTCCTTGCAATTTGTCATTAAAATTGACCACCCATGGTGCATCAGTTTATTCTTTACTGAACCTTCACATTATATCAAATCATATATCTGATCAATTCAATTTTCATGAAATTTCAAACATTGTCATTTTCATACAGTAGATTTGTTCATTCCTTAGATATGCTTTGATTGTGGTCATGTGTCGATATTACGTGCATAAAACCATTATTATACAAATATTTCTAGTTCAGTAAAGAATAGTTTTATTTCACTTCATTGTGTACTGTTTGAAAATTAAAATTATTTTGAGTCTTGCATTTCATTTCATCTTTATTCTATAAATTCCGTTTATACCTTTTTTTCCCATTATATATACCTTTTTTTCCAATATTATATTATAAAATAACATTCTACTATTTAATTTATTCTTCAGTTTCAATAAGATTTTATTAATTCTGAGAGTTCAAATATTTTTAAATTTATAAATAATTTAATTAAAAGTATTATATTTAATATTATAATTAATAAGAACAAATTTCATATATAAATTATAAATTAAATTATTTTACCATATGCCTGTTGCGATTTATAAGTCGTAAAACAACATTAACAAATCATTTCAGCATATCTAGATTTTTGAAGGCCACTACGTACATTTAAACAAGTCGCGTCGGCGCTTTCGCGTTTTATTTCGATGAGGTTGGCAGTGCCGAAACTCCGCCATCTTGAATTTTTAGGGTCTTTTCTTACGTGGAAACACCTATATAAGGTGGCAGCTGCTTCGGCAGAGCATCACACGAAGCGGTGCACCCCAAGGCAGCAACATGGTCAAGGTAGGAGGATTCCTCCGAACATTTCTTCGTTCAAAACACATTCTCACAAATGAATTTTTCCTTTTTGAGCTGGAAAATATTATTAGTTAATGTAGATTACATTAAGAGCGCTTAACAATGATGTCACAATATATTGAACATCAGGTTTAAACAAATAATGTTTTCTCTAGTTTTGGCAACATTACATACTGTTCATTATATTTATTAATTTTATAATAAAATAACACAAATTTGCTTAGGGTTAAAAACTATTTTTGTAATTCTTAAATAGTCAAAAGAACGGACTATCTTCCATTTTAATTTAATATTATATATACTGAATTATTTCGCGCATCAACTCTATAATGCAAAATTTTCAGACTCTGGTACTTCTAGCCCTTTTGGGCTGTGGCCTGGCGGAACCTCCAGTAAGCAGAGGGTACCTACCCCCTCAGGCCCGTTTCTCCACTCCCTCTCAGCAGTACGGAGCCCCCGCCTCTGACCCTGACCGTATCTCCTCTCCTTCCGGTCAGTACGGCGCCCCCGCCCGCATTACTGCCTCCGTCCCCGCTCGCTTCTCCGCTCCTTCAGAACAGTATGGTGCTCCCGCCCGCATCGCCGCTCCCGCCCCCGCGCGCTTCTCCGCTCCTTCTGAACAGTACGGAGCCCCCGCCGCTCCCGTGATCTCAGCCCGCGCCCGCGCCCCCGCCCCCGCCCGCCATTCTGCCGCCCCCGCCTCCAGCTACACCGCCCCCGCGCCCGTCTACGGCGCCCCCGCCGGCCCCTACGCCGACGCCCGCGCGCGCCTGCAGGAGGACGACCTGGCGGTGAGTACCTGCCGCCCCCGCAGCCCTCCCCTCGCTTTACTGCACGCACACCATCTACGCGACAGTCCATCTTCATGTGCAATGCATTCTATTCTCAGGAGCCCGCCAACTACGAGTACCAATACGCCGTGGAGGACTACGAGTCGGGCGCCAACTTCGGCCACCGCGAGGACCGCCAGGACGAGAGCGCCAAGGGCGAGTACCGCGTGCTGCTGCCCGACGGCCGCACGCAGATCGTGGAGTACGAGGCGGACCAGGAGGGCTACCGGCCCCAGATCCGCTACGAGGAGGCCGAGGGCCCCTACCCCGCCTCCGCCTCGCAGCGCAGCCAGCAGCAGCAGGGCGGCCCTTACTAGGCCCCTCACGACCCCGAAGCCCTTCCTTAACCACCTGGGAAATCACTTCACATAGTCATTGTATATGTATATATTGTATATAAAACATTTTCTATAATAAATGCATTGAAGAAAAAAAATTGTATTCTTGCGAAATTCTTACGTAGTCTGTGTTTAGCTATCGCTGTGTGTTATCAAATGGCACTCTAGGCAGCTGCCTGAGAGAGGGCACGGGGCAGAGAGGAATATAACGTAGTCAGCTATTCACTTGGGAAGTCAGTCATGTAGCGAAGGGGATTGGGTTGTTGTCTAAAATAAATGAGTAGAATGGCCAGAGAGGCCGTTATGAATTGGATGGATCAGCTTCTGAAATGTGGGAATTGTGATTCGGTGTTGTGCACGTTCTTATGCGAATAAATAAAAGAGGTCATCTTCGTCAACATTGACCGGTAGCCGTAGCTCAGTGCATCAACTGATGTCACTGCAGCGCTTGTAACCGGGAGGTCCTAGGTTCGAGTCCTGACGGCGGCAGGATTTTCGACCCTAGCTTTTCAGCTAGGTCAAATTCAGTCGTTGTCTGGAGGAGAATTCTAGTGACCGGCTGCTTTGATCCGTAGTTTTCCGTGGTTTCTCCGATCAACACCGGGTGAATGCCGGAGCAGTACCCTAACAAACGGACCGCGCGCGATCTGTCCTTCCTCTTCCTTGTCCTATCCTCTCCCCTTGCACACACACACACACACACACACACACACACTAGCATGCACTACACTACCACATATTCCGGGAGACCGGTCGGGAGCTTAGAGCTTGTCCCAGCTTGGGCGGTGCCCCGCTGGTGGGAAAGTCCTGGTTAGAGGGAAACCCCACTAGCCGACGGTAGGTCGGCGCCGGATCTCGCCATCCAGCGGGGGAAGATCACCGCCATCTCCCGAGCAAAACATGCACTACACTAACGGGACTAATGACCGAAGCAGTTGACGCGCCCGGAAACACGAAAAAATCAACCAATCGTCAACATAGTACTTTTTTTCAGATATTCTGCTTAGAACGGCTTTGCCGTCATCATGTAATTTTGTTTGCAATGTACAGAAAAAATAAATAACTTACAAATAAAATACAAAATAAGATAGCAAATTAAATTACAATTAATTAATACATACACACAATTTTAATTACAAATAGCAGATAGAATTGCGAAAATTGAATGGCAACGGAAGGATTAATATGGATAATAGCAGTTCAAATTAAAAAAATATAAAATACCAATAAAGAAATACTCATTACGTGATTGCAAATGATACGAAACAAATAGCAAATCAATTTGCCAAAAATGAAATGAAACAGGGGAGTATTAGACGTTAAAATTACAAATTATAAATATAAATAAAAAATACACATTCTTATATTGCAAAAGATTTTTTTAATGAAAAATAAAAAGGGGGATAGTAATAATAATTAATTGCAAATGATATTATAACGATGGGGAAATAATTGAATAATATATTAAACCGCTTTGCATACCTCGCTGCCATCGAAAGCCGACCATCTGCCGACTAAAACAGTATGTTAACGAAGATGACCTCTTTTATTTATTCGTATTCAACTTCTCTAGTCCATACAAAGTGGTTTGATAGCATATTGTGATTAATTTAATGAGAAGTAAATTATTAATTGTGAGGTTTGTCTCTCTCCTCCTATTACCTTCTCGCTATTATTTCCTTTGTGCTATATATTTAAACACACACACACAAATCCCTTTGCGTCAAAATAAGCTTTCTTTGATAGTTCGGCTAGCACCCTATTACTCTAGCAGCTGATTGACAAAGGAAGTTCGAAGGGTCAACGAAATTTATATGCTAGGTACCAGAAAAAATTTGTTTACTCAAAGGTTTTCAGAATCACGTCCCATACGGGAATGCCAAGTGTCTATAGTAGAAGGATTATTTTACTTCTTGAGAGCAAAACTACTCAGAAACGGAGTAATCAGAGAACAGTTATTTTCTTGACGGTTTTGAGAGAAATAAAAAGAAAATTTTATGAGTACAAATAAAAAAAACTTGACTAATGTTGACCGCGATATGTCCATTGAATTACACGCGTCTTCATTACTTGACTATATAAAGGCTTCTTTCTGAGGCTATATAATGGTAATAAAATAGGTTATTACATCGTTGCCTTCTATATCTACGTAAACCCTAAGAACATTATTTACATTTCATGTCTCTCTTTTCTAAGTTAAACAGTTCTTTACTAAATGAAATATGTCATGTCTGTTGCTGATACGTAAACACATACACACACACAAATGGTTTTAAACAGACCCAGATTACTTTCAATCACCTTTCTCATCAGATGCCTCCAACCACACAGCCTGTTGTTGGGGAACGACCGACGGCATTAACTCGTGTTTTAAGCAAAATAAACACAGCTGGAAGCTATCTAATCTGGTATCCCAGCTACAAATAATTCTTGGGTAATTCTCAACAAACTATTTGAATTCACACAATCATTTCAAATGGAGCTGGTCTCTTTAGAGATGCGTTTTCATTTATTTGTCCGTTCTTAACGTGCCAGTTCCTCTATCCAACTTCCTCTTCCAGGACAAGAGAAAAAAACACAACTTTGCAACTGCGAAAGGAAAATGCAAAAGAATACAGCTTTTTTCGGCTGCCAAGGAAAATGGAGTCTTCTCTGTCGTCGGGTAGAGATGATGGTAAGGAACAAGAGCACTTAACGTTGGTCTAGTACTCTCTTAAATATGTCAGGCTCGCAGATCCTTCGCGCCATTGTGACGTAACTAATTTTTCGCACAACTTCAATCCATTCATCTTTGCATAATACATCCATCATAATTCCAATAATTGTACTTTTTATAATTTTTCAGTGCTTGTGTTAGAAGAATTCCTTTAATTTTACTTTCTCGTACATACTTTTTTAAGAGAGACTAATGTAATCATGCACCGGAATACAGCGAATTTACAGCAAATACTTAAATAATTAAAAGAGTTGTCATTGCCAACAGCTGTATTAATTGTACTAATAACTTTATCACATACTGACTTATGTTAAATTAACTGAAAAATACAAGCCATAAATGTGTATTAATGGCACTGAATATTTGTTAGGAAGAAGATGCAAATGGAATGTCAGATGTTTTGGGGGTAGGATTTGAATACGCAGAGTAAGGTTCGAAGAGGTGGAGATGAATGTGAAGATTTATGGGAAAGGAAATATCTCTCCGGCAATAGATTCTAAAACGCACCAGAGAAGAAGGAAGATGACATGAGTGCTTCTTATAGTCGCGCTAGACATTCGAAATGTGAACTGCATTGTGAAGAATCACACCTCTTTCATTCTTTTGTCATTTGTATTTTCATCAATAACCTGAAAGTTGATGAGTCACCATTTTGCAACAATCTGAGTCTAAAACTGGTCAGAAATGGGCTCTCCGCATACGCTTTTTCAGGCAACATTCCAAGTGGTATAGGAGACAAAGAGACAAGATATACTGGTTTTTGCATTAAAAATCTAATTTCAGGGATATGGTAAAGATGACAGTCTAAAAATTTCAAGAAAAGGACAGATAAACTCAACATTTGTTTGTAAATGCTTGTAGTTTCTTCTAATTTATTTCTTTAGATAAATGTTCTCTGTTATGGATACATGAGAACGTTGTCTCTCATTGATACGAAAAAAGATCAAGGTTCATCGACTCAGAAAAATGTATTGTATTTCATACACCACATGTTTCCCAAAGTTGAATTCCATATGTTCATACTGGTTTTAATATTGCTTTATACACAATTACTTTGTTTGCGATGCTTAACGATGATTTTCTTCCCACTAGCCAGTTTAACCTTCTAAGTTTTAGGTCTAATTCTTTTCTTTTATTCTTTATATGCTTTTTCCATGTGAGTCTTCTGTCCAGAGTAAGTCCGAGATATTTTGCCGAGTCATTTTGAGGGATACATTGCGATCCGATTTTTATAGGTGGACACGTTTCGTGCTTCAGACTGAAGGTGACTTGGACAGACTTCTTGTCATTGATCTTGAGGCGCCAGCGCTTCTGCCACTTGTGGAATGGAGTGCAGATGTTCTTCTACGAGACGAGATGCTTCTGCTGGATCTTCATGTCGAGCTAAGATGGCTGTGTCGTCCTCGTAGGTTGCTGTCAATGCGTTTACAGATGATGAGATGTCGGCAGTATATAATGAATAAAGGAAAGGTGCAAGCACACTTCCTTGAGTCACTCCTGACTTTATAGGGATAAGTTTTGAAGTTTCACCGTTAAATTTTATTTAAAAATATCTCTGTAAGATACGATTTTAACAAGTGATAGTAAGGATACGGTAGATTTTTCTTAATTTTATACAATAGATCTGGGTGCCAAACCTTATCGAAAGCCTGGCTTACATCTAGAAATACAGCAGAGCAATATTCTTTATTTTCTAGCGATTCACTAATTTCGTTTACTACTCGATGTATTTGTTCTACAGTCGAATGCCGTTGTCTGCACCCAAACTGATGAAGTATTATTTCATTTTCTTGTAGAAGTGGATTTAAACGTGACAGAAGCAGTTTTTCAAAAACTTTTGATAATATTGGCAGTAGACTAATAGGTCTGTATGATACAACTTCATGTGTTGGTTTGCCGGGCTTAGGGATGACTATTACTTGAGCGATTTTCCATTGATCAGGGAAGTGTCCTAGTCTTAGGATGGCATTGAAGATGGAAGTAAGTAAGGCTATTAGTTTTCTTGGTAGATGGTGTAGAATTGTTGCTGAAATCATATCGTATCCGGGAGCTTTTTTAGTTGGTAAATTCTTGATTGTTGTTTCAACTTCTCGAGCACTTACGGGTTTGATTTGGGGAGCTAGTTGCAATGGTGAATCTAAGAAGTTGTAAATTTCTTCCTCTTCTGTGCAGATATTTGTGAAGGAAATGGTTGAAAGATGTTAGAGAAATGGGACGCGAAGCATTCAGTTTTTTCTTCGTCGGTTTTAGCCCATGTGCTGTCGATTTTTCTGATGGGAGGAATAGGTTGCATCGGTCTCTTCAAGTATTTAGTAGTTTTCCAAAGAGAATACTCTGAATTCGAATTCGGAATCAATTTTGTGAGTTTATCTTGTAGGGCGTGGTTTCGATATTCTTGAAGTAATCTTTTGAGGTTTTGCGAAGCTGAATTTAGTCTTCTTTTGACTGCTGGGTCTTTAGTGATTTGCCATTGTTTCTTTAATTTACGTTTTGATTTCACCTTTTCTCTTATTACTTGTGGGATATATAGCTTTTTGTTTTGCTTTATTTCTGGTGTAGAATGCCATGCAGCTTGATGGAGTTGTCTGGTTACATATTCTATAGCTTCATTTATGTCGAAAGCAGTTTTCAATGGTAGATTAGCTGTGCTGTTATTAATTAGCCATTCTGAGAAATATTTCCAATCTGTTCTATTGTTGTGGATTGAGGTTTGCTTATTGTCTTCAATAATGATTGAGCTAATGACTAGTAGAACTGGTGAATGATCAGACGATAGATCTTGTGACCAGTAGGTGTGAATGTAACTTTGGTTAACTCCTTTTACAATAAAGAAATCTAATACATCAGGAATTTTGTTAGTGTCTGTCGGCCAATAAGTGGGTTGGCCAGAAGAGTACGAGGATAATTTTTCGTTTACTATAGTTTCATGTAGAGATTTACCTTTCGGGGAGGTTAGTCTGGAACCCCACAATGGATGTTTAGAATTGTAGTCACCGACAGAAATAAATCTTGGTCCAAGTGTTCTGAAGAAGCTTGCGAATTGTGAACTCTGGATTTTATGCTTCGAAGGGCAGTATATTGCTGCAATATTCAATATTCCGAATGCATCTCTTACTTGAATGGATGTTGCCTGCAAATACGTGGTGCTATATTGAGAATTTAAGTGATGTTTAATTTTTTCCCGAACAAGTATAGCTGTTCCTCCATGTGCTGTACCATCCGGATGATTTGTATAATACATGGTGTATCCTTGAAGCGAGAAAAAAACTTTGTTGGTGAAATGGGTTTCTGAAATGAGCATGATATCCGTATTTGTTAACTGAAGAAAACACTTGACTTCTTCTTGGTGTTGTAGCAACCCATTGGCGTTCCAAGCTGCTATCTTATTTGATTTGTTCATTATTTAGTCAGCAGTTTTGACACAAGATTCAAAAGTGCACTTATTTGTTCTGCTTGTCTGTTGAGCATAGTTTCAAATCTTTCGAAAGTCTGTTGTATTACTGAAAATAATTGAGTATTAGACTCCGTGTTTGTTGCATTGTTGTTCAGACTATCCTTCTTTTGCGAGTTTTTCAGTGCTTGTGCATAAGTACTACGCTGATGGAAAGTATTTATCGAAGTAGGTGGGAAGTTTCCTTAACCTGTACACATATTGTTTTGTGAAGCACTGTAGTTTGAATCTTGTGGAATTTTAGACGCCTGTGGATATTTTTTATTGCGTATTTTTTGATAAATTTCACATCCTTTATAACTTGCTGTATGGGGACCTTCACAAAGGGCGCATTTTGCAGGCTTCGTCTTGTTTTTCTTGTTATCACAAGTTCTGCTATCGTGATTTTCGCTATATTCCACGCACCGATAAGGATGGTTGCAGTAGTGCTTCGTGTGCTCCCAACTTTGGCAGCGATGGCACTGCACAAGATCTCGCTATACTCTTGGAGCTTCAAGTATTATTTTGGTGTTTTGAAGGTACTGCAATTTATAAATGTCTTTGTTATTATCTTTTGGTTCCAAATCAATAAAAAATACAGGTAAGGGAGCTTTTGTTACACGGTGTTTGCAGTTATAAAAGTATCTTACAGTATGACCGTTTTCTCCTATTTCTGCTTTCAGTTCATCAATATTTATTGTTGGATGCATATTTTTAAGACTATTCTAAATGCTCTTTCTTGTTTTAGCTGATAGCTGTTAAACTCAATTTTCTCTATAGTAAGGTATTTAATAAGTGATCGATAAGCTTCTGTTGTTGCCGGTAAGATTTTAAATTTATCTTTACCTACAAGCTTCCAGTGGAATTCTTCCTTCTTCACGACTTTTTGTAAAGTTTCTGACATTGCGTGAAAGTCATTTACCCCAGGGAGAAATATTGGGGGTGGCTTTTGCACCTTCTGAATGTTGCTGGATTTGTGACTTTCATCGATTACTTTATCATTGGATTCATCGTCATTAATTAGTTCGAGTTCTGCAAATCTATTGCATGATAGTATGCCAATTATATTTGCACTTTGACGTTTTGATTGTTATTGACTTTCCGGGCTGTGAGATTTACATCTCTTGCGCTTACTTACAACAACTTGCCATTTGTGAGTGTTGCTGTCACTACTTGAATTACCGTGGGCTGTTCGATTAAGTTCTGAATTAGTAACATCGGTTGAACTTGAACTTGAAGACTGTACTGCAGAAGGAGAAAAGGGCAACGGCATTGCTATCACTGTACCTTGTGGTATCTGATGTAAAATGAGTTGTTACTGCTGCAGCTGATATTGTTGTTGAACCCCATCTCGATCGGGTTTTTGTCCAGTTTCCCTGATCCATTGAGCACATGCTGAGATGGCCCTTTGATTTGCTTCTGGACGTAAATGCAGCTTCACTATGCGCACGTTTTGTTGAACTTTCCTTTGCTTGTAGTGGTAGTAGAGCTTAGGGTGAGTTTCTATTTTGTTAACAATGCAGAAAAATCAAGTCTGTTCGTTTCTTTACCGTTAAAAATAATTTTTTCTATAATTTGGCAACGAAAATATCTAGTTTTTTAAATTTTAATCTCTCGCTTTTTAAAATTTGTTGTTGTTATTATTATTAATCTTTCAACTATTAATAGTTAAATTGTTGGGAAGGGATTCTGAAACTCAAGAAAGCGTTCGCAGATGATTTTCTCCCCCATACGTCACATACAGTTTTTGACTGTTTTAGATTAAATAAATAAATAAATAATCAAGAAACAACTGAGTTTGTAGTTCAGCTTAACTTGTAGTAGGCGAATCCATTGTAAATTCATATACCGGCTGGGAGATGTTCTCCGAGGCCATATCGATGGTTAAGGTCTTATGGAGGCAACATAATTTTTTGAAATCACCAGTTGAAACACAGAATTGTATAAACAGGAAATACAATTGATCACGAAAACACAACACACTAGTCAGAACACAAAATGTGTACGCACAACTTGACACAATGAGTCAACGCACAACTTAGAAATCACGAGACACCGCGGAGTAGAGGGCACGTCCTCTCACCTGCACTATTCGCGAGAGACTAAATGCTATCATGGAATCGAAAAGTTTCCTATCAGTCTGACAGCTATCATTTTTCCTTGATTTAAGATTTGAAGCCAATGCCGTCTTTCCTTTGCTCCGGGGTATTGGCAGCTGTGTAATTGAATAACCTTGACGTTGTGAATGAGATACCTAAATGCGTGTACTCCTTGATCACTTCTATAATTTTTCCTCTATATTTCAGCGGCCTTTTTGATCTCATTCTGCCTGACATTTGGATATTTTGAAAAGGAGCTTCGAGGGTTTTTTCTGACAATATTTGGATATCGTGTCTATCTTGTGTTCATCACATTGGTTGCCAATATAATTAAATCATCAGTGAAAATAAGAATATCAGTTTTTAACTCTATGGCAGTGAAACCTTCATTCACAAAGAAACTGGTAGTCTGGAAGGAAAGGAAAAAATATTGTACGGCTCAACGAATCAGCGTGTAGTAAGCTTTGTGTTACTTGTATCGAATTGGTAGTAGAATTCTTACTTTCATCGACGCTCTTCAATGAATATTCTGAAGAATCTTTATAATGTTGCTGCATACCCCGGATTCATGTATTGATTCCCATTGAATATTGTGGAACACGAAGTCGTAAGCTCTTCTGAAATCTGTAAACGTTGCATAGTTTTCCTTTAGGTTCAACTAGCTCTAGTCCTATTTTAACTTGTAACACAAGTTATCTTCGCAAGACCTCCCGGTCAAACGCCGGGGTGTCATTTCGATAAATCCTTGAAATTATCACTCCAAATTATTAATCAATTCGCAATCAGAAAAATGAATATTTTAGTTTTCCAGTTTCCAAGCGCTATTCCGCGTAATTGGGAGGGTCTGATTTGTTTCCCTCCTTATAGATCAAAAATTCTCAGTAGATAAAACTATTGGCTCTATTTTCTGGCATGTTGATGAGGATCAAAACATTTTTTAGTGTCAATTTGATGCTCCCAAATTGTCGGTTTCGAACAGAAAGCCATATTTTCCTTCCAAATCATCACTGATGTTACGAAATCAACAGAGGACTTCGTAGTAAGCCACCTAGAATTCACAAATTAGTAAAGAAGCGCTTCAAAGGAACAAAGAAAAGTTTTGATTCAATGCAAATCAAAGCTATTAGACACAATATAATGGAAACCTCGCACTCACGTTTAGTATCATATCGAAGATAACTACCATTACTTACGCACAATTACAACAAAATATTTTTCATTGAATACATATTTAAATACTAGTAGTATAAAATATGGGACAAAATTTACTGACGGTTTCAGATAAAAAGTGCTAAAGGAAAAGTCCGGTACCCATATCCACGCCACGCACGGAGCTCACGGTCATTGCATTTTGGTAATAGAGTCGTCCACCCGCAACCGAATGCGCTTACGTCAGTCAAGGAATCCCAGCGTGCAGAGTGGGAGGATGGGAGAGTGGGTGAGGAACAGAGCGACTTTGTACTCCCCAACGCAAGGCCAGGCTGTGCAGCCTCTCCGCCCCACCACGCCCCCCGCCCCATGCAGCGCCGGGCAGCCCCACCCTTCCAGAGCACGCGCCCGCCTGACGCAACCGGCGCCGTCCTAATCCAGTTCTGCCACCGCGGCGTCGTCTTGTGCGGCGCCGTATATAAGGTGGCAGCTGCTTCGGCAGAGCATCACACGAAGCGGTGCACCCCAAGGCAGCAACATGGTCAAGGTAGGAGGATTCCTCCGAAGATTCCTTCGTTCAGAACACATTCTCACAAATGAATTTTTCCTTTTTGAGCTGGAAAATATTATTAGTTAATCTAGATTACATTAAGAGCGCTTAACAATGATGTCACAATATATTGAACATCAGGTTTAAACAAATAATGTTTTCTCTAGTTTTGGTAACATTACATACTGTTCATTATATTTAGAAATTTTATAATAAAATAACACAAATTTGCTTAGGGTTAAAAACTATTTTTGTAATTCTTAAATCGTCAAAAGAACGGACTATCTTCCATTTTAATTTAATATTATAAATACTTAATTATTTCCCGCATTATCTCTATAATTCAAAATTTTCAGACATTGGTACTTCTAGCCGTTTTGGGCTGTGCCCTGGCGGAGCCTCCAGTAAGCAGAGGGTACCTACCCGCTCAGGCCCGTTTCTCTACCCCCTCCCAGCAGTACGGAGCCCCCGCCTCTGACCCTGCCCGCATCTCCTCTCCTTCCGGTCAGTACGGCGCTCCCGCTCGCGTATCAGCTCCTTCACAACAGTACGGTGCTCCCGCCCGCATCTCCGCTCCTTCTCAACAGTACGGTGCTCCCGCCCGCATCTCCGCTCCTTCTCAACAGTACGGTGCTCCCGCCCGCATCTCCGCTCCTTCTCAACAGTACGGTGCTCCCGCCCGCATCTCCGCTCCTTCTCAACAGTACGGTGCTCCCGCCCGCATCTCCGCTCCTTCTCAACAGTACGGTGCTCCCGCCCGCATCTCCGCTCCTTCTCAACAGTACGGTGCTCCCGCCCGCATCTCTCCGCTCCTTCACAACAGTACGGTGCTCCCGCCCGAATCTCCGCTCCTTCTCAACAGTACAGTGCTCCCGCGCGCATCTCCGCTTCTTCCAGCCAGTACGGTGCCCCAGCCCGCGGCTCGGCTCCTTCCAGTCAGTACGGTGTTCCCGCCCGCATCGCTGCCCCCGCCCCCGCTCGCTTCTCCGCCCCCTCTGAACAGTACGGAGCCCCCGCCGCTCCCGTGATCTCTGCCCGCGCCCGCGCCTCCGCCCCCGCCCGCCAGTCCGCCGCCCCCGCCTCCAGCTACGCCGCCCCCGCGCCCGTCTACGGCGCCCCCGCCGGCCCCTACGCCGACGCCCGCGCGCGCCTGCAGGAGGACGACCTGGCGGTGAGTACCTGCCGCCCCCGCAGCCCTCCCCTCGCTTTACTGCACGCACACCATCTACGCGACAGTCCACCTACATGTGCAATGCATTCTATTCTCAGGAGCCCGCCAACTACGAGTACCAATACGCCGTGGAGGACTACGAGTCGGGCGCCAACTTCGGCCACCGCGAGGACCGCCAGGACGAGAGCGCCAAGGGCGAGTACCGCGTGCTGCTGCCCGACGGCCGCACGCAGATCGTGGAGTACGAGGCGGACCAGGAGGGCTACCGGCCCCAGATCCGCTACGAGGAGGCCGAGGGCCCCTACCCCGCCTCCGCCTCGCAGCGCAGCCAGCAGCAGCAGGGCGGCCCTTACTAGGCCCCTCACGACCCCGAAGCTCTTCCTTACGCACCTGGGAAATCTCTTCACATAGTCATTGTATATGTATATAGTATATAAAACATTTTGTATAATAAATTCATTGAAGAAAAAAAATTGTATTCTTACGAAATTCTTACGTAGTCTGTGTTTAGCTATCGCCGTGTGTTATCAAAAGTCACTCTAGGCAGCTGCCTGAGAGAGGGCACGGGACAGAGAGGAATATAACGTAGTCAGCTATTCAATTGGGAAGTCAGTCTTGTAGCGAAGGGGATTGGGTTGTTGTCTAAAATGAATGAGTAGAATGGCCAGAGGGGCCGTTATTAATTGGATGGATCAGCTTCTGAAATGTGGGAATTGTGATTCGGTGTTGTTGACGTTCTTATGCGAATAAATAAAAGAGGTCATCTTCGTCAACATAGACCGGTAGCCATAGCTCAGTGCATCAACTGATGTCACTGCAGCGCTTCTAACCGGGTGGTCCTAGGTTCGAGTCCTGACGGCGGCAGGATTTTCGACACTAGCTTTTCAGCTAGGTCAAATTCAGTTGTTGTCTGGAGGAGAATTCTAGTGACCGGCTGCTTTGATCCGTAGTTTTCCGTGGTTTCTCCGATCAACAACGGGCGAATGCCGGAGCAGTACCCTAACAAACGGGCCACGGACCGCGCGCGATCTGTCCTTCCTCTTCCTTGTCCTATTCCCCTTACACACACACACACACACACACACTTACACTAACATGCACTACACTACCACATATTCCGAGAGACCGGTCGGGAGCTTAGAGCTTGTCCCAGCTGGGGCGGTGCCCCGCTGGTGGGAAAGTCCTGGTTAGGGGGAAACCCCACTAGCCGACGGTAGGTCGGCGCCGGATCTCGCCATCCAGCGGGGGAAGATAACCGCCATCTCCCGAGCAAAACATGCACTACACTAACGGGACTAATGACCGAAGCAATTGACGCGCCCGGAAACACGAAAAAATCAATCAATCAATCGTCAACATAGTACTTTTTTTTTTCAGATATTCTGCTTGGAACGGCTTTCCCGTCATCATCAGTCTGCAATGTACAGAAAAAATAAATAACTTACAAAGAAAATACAAAATAAGATAGAAAATTAAATTACAATTAATTAATATATTTAAATTTTAATTACAAATAGCAGAGAGAATTGGGAAAATTGAATGGCAACGGAAGGATTAATATGGATAATAGCAGTTCAAATTAAAAAAATATAAAATACCAATAAAGAAATGATCATTACGTGATTGAAATGATACGAAACAAGTAGCAAATCAATTTGCCAAAAATGAAATGAAACAGGGGGGAGGATTAGACGTTAAAATTACAAATTATAAATATAAATAAAAAATACACATTCTGATATTGCAAAAGATAATTTTTTTAAATTAAAAATAAAAAATAAAATAAAAAGGGGGGATAGTAATAATAATTAATTGCAAATGATATTATAACGATGGGGAAATAATTGAATAATATATTAAACCACTTTGCATACCTCGCTGCCATCGAAAACCGACCATCTGCCGACTAAAGTAGTATGTTAACGAAGATGACCTCTTTTATTTATTTGTATTCAACTTCTGAAGTCCATACGAAGTGGTTTGATAGCATATTGTGATTAATTTAATGAGAAGTAAATTATTAAATGTGAGGTTTGTCTCTCTCCTATTACCTTCGCGCTATTATTTCCTTTGTGTTATATGTTAACACACACACACACACACAAATCCCTTTGCGTCAAAATAAGCTTTCTTTGATAGTTCGGCTAGCACCCTATTACTCTAGCAGCTGATTGACAAAGGAAGTTCGAAGGGTCAACGAAATTTATATACTAGGTTCCAGAGAAATTTTTTTACTCAAAGATTTTCAGAATCACGTCCCATACGGGAATGCCAAGTGTCTATAGTAGAAGGATTATTTTACTTCTTGAGAGCAAAACTACTCAGAAACGGAGTAATCAGAGAACAATTATTTTCTTGATGGTTTTGACATAAATAAAAAGAAAATTTTATGAGTTCAAATAAAAAAACTTGATTAATGTTGACCTCGATATGTCCATTGAACTACACGCGTCTTCATTATTTGACTATATAAAGGCTTCTTGCTGAGACTATATAATGGTTATAAAATAGGTTATTACATCGTTGCCTTCTATACGTAAACCCTGAGAACATTATTTACATTTCATGTCTCTCTTTTATAAGTTATATTAAACAGTTCTTTACTAAATGAAATTTGTCATATCTCTGAGAACATTATTTACATTTCATGTCTCTCTTTTATAAGTTATATTAAACAGTTCTTTACTAAATGAAATTTGTCATATCTCTTGATGATACGTAAACACACACACACACACACACACACACACACACACACAAATGGTTTTAAACAGACCCAGATTACTTTCAATCACCTTTCTCATCAGATGCCTCCAACCACACAGCCTGTTGTTGGGGAACGACCGACGGCATTAACTCGTGTTTTAAGCAAAATAAACACAGCTGGAAGCTATCTAATCTGGTATCCCAGATACAAATAATTCTTGGGTAATTCTCAACAAACTATTTGAATTCACACAATCATTTCAAATGGAGCTGGTCTCTTTAGAGATGCGTTTTCATTTATTTGTTCGTTCTTAACGTGCCAGTTCCTCTATCCAACTTCCTCTTCCAGGACAAGAGAAAAAAACACAACTTTGCAACTGCGAAAGGAAAATGCAAAAGAATACAGCTTTTCCGGCTGCCAAGGAAAATGGAGTCTTCTCTGTCGTCGGGTAGAGATGATGGTAAGGAACAAGAGCACTTAACGTTGGTCTAGTACTCTCTTAAATATGTCAGACTCGCAGATCCTTCGCGCCATTGTGACGTAATTAATTTTTCGCACAACTTCAACCCATTCATCTTTGCATAATACATCCATCATAATTCCAATAATTGTATTTTTTATAATTTTTCTAGTGCTTGTGTTAGAAGAATTCCTTTAATTTTACTTTCTCGCACATACTTTTTTAAAAGAGACTAATGTAATCATGCGCCGGAATACAGCGAATTTACAGCAAAAACTTAAATAATTAAAAGAGTTGTCATTGCCAACAGCTGTATTAATTGTACTAATAACTTTATCACATACTGCCTTATGTGAAATTAACTGAAAAATACAAACCCTAAATGTGTATTAATGGCACTGAATATTTGTTAGGAAGAAGATGCAAATGGAATGTCAGTTTTTTGGGGGTCGGATTTGAATACGCAGAGTAAGGTTCGAAGAGGTGAAGAATGTGAGGATTAATGGGAAAGGAAATATCTCTCCGGCAATAGATTCTAAAACGCACCAGAGAAGAAGGAAGATGACATGAGTGCTTCTTATAGTCGCGCTAGACATTCGAAATGTAAACTGCATTGTGAAGAATCACACTTCTTTCATTCTTTTGTCATTTCTATTTTCATCAGCAACCTCGAAGTTGATGAGTCACCATTTTGCAACAATCTGAGTCTAAAACTTGTCAGAAATGGGCTCTCCGCATACGCTATTTCAGGCAACATTCCAAGTGGTATAAGAGACAAAGAGACAAGATCTACTGGTTTTGCATTAAAAATCTAATTTCAGGGATATGGTAAAGATTACAGTCTAAAAATTTCAAGAAAAGGACAGATAAACTCAACATTTGTTTGTAAATGCTTGTACGAGGGTCGTTCAATATATAATGCCCCATATTTGTTTTCTCCACAATGAGCAAAAACTGAAAGTTGTACTTCGCGGTACTTCAAATTCAGTGTTTTTCCGCCAGGTGGACGAAGTTTCAAATAATTCCAACAGTTGGCAGAACTGTAGTAAATTTTTAAAATGGGGTCTGTTAGTGACCCACGTTACAAACAGCGAGCAGTGATTGAGTTCTTGATTGCAGAGAAAGAAACTGTGGGAAATATTCATAAACGTTTGTGTTTAGTGTATGGAGATTGTGCTGTCGATAGGAGCACAGTCGGGAGGTGGGCAAAGAGAGTGAAGGCGTCAGAAAGTGCCACAATTCAACTCCAAGATCTGCCGCGTTCCGGTCGTCCTGTCAGTGCCACCACTCCAGACATGGTGAGACGCGTGGATGACATTATTCGTGCGGACCGTCGCATCACAGTGCAACAATTGGCCTCACAGCTGTTAGTCAGCAGTGGAAGTGTGTGTGCAATGATCGAGACTTTCGGATATTCAAAAGTTTGCGCAAAATGGGTTCCAAGAAGTCTCACAGCAGAACACAGAATGCAAAGAACAATCATGTCATCTGATTTGTTGGAGAGGTTTGATGCTGAGGGGGTAGCGTTTCTGACCCGGATTGTGACGGGTGATGAAACCTGGGTGCACCACTTTGAGCCGGAAACCAAAAGACAGTCAATGGAATGGCACCATCCTCACTCACCAAGAAAGAAAAAAATCAAGAGAGTCCCCTCTGCTGGAAAAGTCATGATTACTGTTTTTTGGGACAGTGAAGGGGTCATTCTTGTTGATGTGATGCCAAGAGGGACAACCATTAATTCCGAAGCATACCGGAAGACCTTGGACAAACTCAAGAATCGTTTCCGGCGTGTCAGGCATGACAAGAATCCGGCTGAAATTTTGATCCTGCACGATAATGCACACCCGCACACAAGTCTCAGAACCCGGGAACACCTCACCAAATTGGGTTGGACAATATTACCCCATCCACCATACAGCCCAGATCTGGCACCTTCAGACTTCCATCTCTTCGGACCTCTTAAAGACGGTTTGCGTGGAAGACACTTCGATGATGATGAGAGCGTCATTCAAGCGGTGAAAACATGGCTTCGCGCACAGGACAAGAGTTGGTACCGGCAGGGACTACAGGCACTTGTTTCACGCTGGCGTAAGACCGTACAAGTTGATGGAGACTGTTGAAAAATAGTACGTGTTGAAGAAACATGTAGCTATAATGTCACCAAAATATAACACTTTTGAATAAATAGTTTCTGAGAAAAAAAATATGGGGCATTATATATTGAACGACTGTCGTAGTTTCTTCTAATTTATTTCTTTAGATATATGTTCTCTGTTATAGATACATGAGAACGTTGTCTCTCACTGATACGAAAAAAGATCAAGGTTCATCTACTCAGAAAAATGTATTGTATTTCATACACCACATGTTCCCCAAAGTTGAATTCCATATGTCCATACTGGTTTTAATATTGCTTTATACACAATTACTTTGTTTGCGATGCTTAACGTTGATTTTCTTCCCAGTAGCCAGTTTAACCTTCTAAGTTTTAGGTCTAATTCTTTTCTTTTATTCTTTATATGTTTTTTCCATGTGAGTCTTCTGTCCAGAGTTAGTCCGAGATATTTTGCCGAGTCATTTTGAGAGATACATTGCGATCCGATTTTTATAGGTGGACACGTTTCGTGCTTCAGACTGAAGGTGATTTGGACATACTTCTGGTCATTGATCTTGAGGCGCCAGCGTTTCTGCCACTTGTGGAATGGATTGCAGATGTTCTTCTACGAGACGAGATGCTTCTGCTAGATTTTCATGTCGAGCTAAGATGGCTGTGTCGTCCGCGTAAGTTGCTGTCAATGCGTTTGCCGATGATGGGATGTCGGCAGTATATAATGAATAAAGGAAAGGTGCCAGCACACTTCCTTGAGGCACTCCTGACTTTATAGGGATAAGTTTTGAAGTTTCACCGTTAAATTTTATTTGAAAATATCTCTCTGTAAGATACGATTTTAACAAGTGATAGTAAGGATACGATAGATTTTTCTTAATTTTATACAATAGACCTGGGTGCCAAACCTTATCGAAAGCCTGGCTTACATCTAGAAATACAGCAGAGAAATTTCTTTATTATAAAGTATTATTTCATTTTCTTGTAGAAGTGGATTTAAACGTGACAGAAGAAGTTTTTCAAAAACTTTTGATAATATTGGCAGTAGACTAATAGGTCTGTATGATACCACTTCATGTGTTGGTTTGCCGGGCTTAGGGATGACTATTACTTGAGCGATTTTCCATTGATCAGGGAAGTGTCCTAGTCTTAGGATGGCATTGAAGTTGGAAGTAAGTAAGGCTATTAGTTTTCTTGGTAGATGGTGTAGAATTGTTGCTGAAATCATACTGTATCCGGGAGCTTTTTTAGTTAGTAAATTCTTGATTGTTGTTTCAACTTCTCGAGCACTTACGGGTTTGATTTGGGGAGCTAGTTGCAATGGTGAATCTAAGAAGTTGTAAATTTCTTCCTCTTCTGTTGCAGATATTTGTCAAGGAAATGGTTTGAAAGATGTTAGAGAAATGGGACGCGAAGCATTCAGTTTTCTCTTCGTCGGTTTTAGCCCAGGTTCTGTCAGTTTTTCTGTTGGGAGGAATAGTTTGCATCGGTCTCTTCAAATATTTGGTAGTTTTCCAAAGAGAATACTCTGAATTCGAATTCGGAATCAATTTTGTGAGTTTATCTTGAAGGGCGTGGTTTCGATATTCTTGAAGTAATCTTTTGAGGTTTTGCGAAGCTGAATTTAGTCTTCTTTTGACTGCTGGGTCTTTAGTGATTTGCCATTGTTTCTTTAATTTACGTTTTGATTTCACCTTTTCTATTATTACTTGTGGGATATATAGTTTTTTGTTTTGCTTTATTTCTGGTGTAGAATGCCATGCAGCTTGATGAGTTGTCTGGTTACATATTCTATAGCTTCATTTATATCGAAAGCAGTTTGGAATGGTAGATTAGCTGTGCTGTTATTAATTAGCCATTCTGAGAAATATTTCCAATCTGTTCTATTGTTGTGAATTGAGGTTTGCTTATTGTCTTCAATAATGGTTGAGCTAATGACTAGTAGAACTGGTGAATGATCAGACGATAGATCTTGTGACCAGTAGGTGTGAATGTAACTTTGGTTAACTCCTTTTACAATAAAGAAATCTAATACATCAGGAATTTTGTTAGTGTCTGTTGGCCAATAAGTGGGTTGGCCAGAAGAGTACGAGGATAATTTTTCGTTTATTATAGTTTCATATAGAGATTTACCGTTCGGGGAGGTTAGTCTGGAGCCCCACAATGGATGTTTAGAATTGTAGTCACTGCCAGAAATAAATCTTGGTCCAAGTGTTCTGAAGAAGCTTGCGAATTGTGAACTTTGGATTTTATGCTTCGGAGGGCAGTATATTACTGCAATATTCAATATTCCGAATGCATCTCTTACTTGAATGGATGTTGCCTGCATGGTGCTATATTGAGAATTTAAGTGATGTTTAATTTTTTCCCGAACAAGTATAGCTGTTCCTCCATGTGCTGTACCATCCGGATGATTTGTATATTACATGGTGTGTCCTTGAAGCGAGGAAAAAACTTTGTTGGTAAAATGGGTTTCTGAAATGAGCATGATATCCGTATTTGTTAACTGATGAAAACACTTGACTTCTTCTTGGTGTTGTAGCAAGCCATTGGCGTTCCAAGCTGCTATCTTATATAATTTGTTCATTATTTAGTCAGTAGTTTTGACACAAGATTTAAAAGTGCACTTATTTGTTCTGCTTGTCTGTTGAGCATAGTTTCAAATCTTTCGAAAGTCTGTTGTATTACTGAAAATAATTGAGTATTAGACTCCGTATTTGTTGCATTGTTGTTCAGACTATCCTTCTTTTGCGAGTTTTTCAGTGCTTGTGGATAAGTACTACGCTGATGGAAATTATTTATCGAAGTAGGTGGGAAATTTTCTTAACCTGTATTAATATTGTTTTGTAAAGCACTGTAGTTTGAATCTTGTGGAGTTTTAGACGCCTGTGGATATTTTTTATTGCGTATTTTTTGATAAATTTCACATCCTTTATAACTTGCTGTATGGGGACCTTCACAAAGGGCGCATTTTGCAGGCTTCGTCTTGTTTTTCTTGTTATCACAAGTTCTGCTATCGTGATTTTCGCTATATTCCACGCACCGATAAGGATGGTTGCAGTAGTGCTTCGTGTGCTCCCAACTTTGGCAGCGATGGCACTGCACAAGATCTCGCTATACTCTTGGAGCTTCAATTATTATTTTGGTGTTTTGAAGGTACTGCAATTTATAAATGTCTTTGTTATTATCTTTTAGTTCCAAATCAATAAAAAATACCGGTAAGGGAGCTTTTGTTACACGGTGTTTGCAGTTATGAAAGTATCTTACATTATGACCGTTTTCTTCTATTTCTGCTTTCAGTTCATCAATATTTATTGTAGGATGCATATTTTTTAAGACTATTCTAAATGCTCTTTCTTGTTTTAGCTGATAGCTGTTAAACTCAATTTTCTCTTTAGTAAGGTATTTAATAAGTGATCGATAAGCTTCTGTTGTTGCCGGTAAGATTTTAAATTTATCTTTACCTACAAGCTTGCAGTGGAATTGTTCCTTCTTCACGACTTTTTGTAAAGTTTCTGACATTGCGTGAAAGTCATTTACCCCAGGGAGAAATATTGGCGGTGGCTTTTGCACCTTCTGAATGTTGCTGGATTTGGAACTTTCGTCGATTACTTTATCATTGGATTCATCGTCATTAATTAGTTCGA